>CAUYQG010202260.1:0-19073 GCA_963574415.1 Tarsius wallacei | reverse complement strand
AGGCGACTGGATACATATATGATTCTGCATCTTAACAAGGACTATATATCGTTATTAAAACTAGTACTGTAGGACTGTATTTATCAGCATGGAGAGATGTTTAGGATGTATTCAGCGGGAAATGTGGGCTATAAAATAATTCATACTATGTGATCCCATTTTCGTTCAGGAAATGTGTACATATAGACCTCAAAAGACGACCACTGATTCCTTTGCAGATGATGAGGTTTTAGGTGATTTCAAATATGTATTTTGTTGCATTTTCTTTTTAAATTGTATTTTATTTTATTTTAGATGGGGTCTCCATTTGTCGCCCAGGCTGGAGTGCAGTGATGTTGTCATAACTCACTGCAGCCTCAAACTCCTTGGCTCAAACGATCCTCCTGCCTCAGCCTCCTGAGTAGCTGGAATTACAGGCACATACCACCATGCCTGGCTACTTTACTGCATTTTCTTTTTTTTTTTTATTTATTGTCGAGATGAGGTCTCGTCAAGTTGCCCAGGCGGGTCTCGAACCCGCGGGCTCGGGCAATCCACTCACCTCAGCCTCCCAAAGGCGTGGGATTACAGGCTGAGCCACTGAACCTGGCTTTCACTGCGTTTTCTAAATTTTCTGCAACATGTAACATTTTCTCAAGAAGAATCCATCATGCAGATTTTAGGTTAATTCATGGAAAGGGCCCTGCCCATGCATGGAATAGTATATTCAACCCACTCCACTCACTGAAGCGTCATCTAAACAAAGCTGAGCCAGAACAGCCCCACACTTTGGCCTCCGGCACTGAGTTCGTTTCACCCAGTAAAGGTCTTGCCCACAGCATCTTCCATCCTCCCACCCAAAACTGCTGACATCCCCATGTCTTGACCAAGTGGGGGCAGAATCCCCCTCTCTCCAGCTCAGCTTCAGCCACCATGAGAAACTCCAGCCTGTCCCGAAGGGGTCCCTTAGTGCCTCCTATCTTTTGCAGAAGCTGTTTCCCCTGTCCGGGATGCCTCATTGATTGCCTAGGAAACTTCTCTTCATGCTTCAAAATTCAGCTCAAATGACACCTCCTCTATGAAGCTTTTCCAGATTCACTCAGAGAATCACTCCCTAAGGCCTCTGCAGTTCCCTCCAGCCCAAGTTGAATCCTGAACCTACTGAGGGATACCCCTAAGACATGGGTCCTCTCCATCTCACAATAAATACATGAAAATGTTTGTTTTCCCCTGGAAGATATTTGTAACTGAGTGGGCGGGCACATAGCCAGAAACTCTAGTTGGGAGAATAAGGCATATATAAGAGAGTCCAAGAGCCCTAGGAGAATGGCTTGAGAAACTTCTCGCACCTGGGCGAATCCTAGCTTTAGGCAGGAGATTCATCCTCAGCTGTATGAGGGGGCATTTGGAGACCCCAGGAAGCCTTCCCTTCATCCGGGGGCACTCTGTTACTTCCTACTTTATGAAACCAAGTCTTTGGCACTAAGGAAATGGTACGTCCTCAATTGGTGTTCACTGGCAAATTTTTGTCCATCAGGACACAATCCCACTGTGGCAACCACAGAGCTCCCTGGCACATTGTAGTGGAATCAACTCTCTGCCCTTCCCATCTGATTAAACTCTGGTGAGACCAGACAGGACAATGTGGCCACACCTTCTGATGTCACTGCAGAGTGAACAAAAGAAGGTGTGTGTTGGGAAGGAAGAATGTCAAACTCAAGAGTGCTGCCTCTTTGTTACCCCACACTTGAAAGCACTTCTCATGAGAGCTTGATCATGCCATCTCTGCCAGGCTGAGAGCCCAGAATCTCCCGCCACCACCGTAAGCTGTCTAGTGGGGCTTCCACCGCCCCTCGGAAGGTCACCTCTCCCTTGTTCCCACCAGTCTTTACCGGGTCAAGAAAGGGCACCCAAGCCAGGCCCCATCCCTTAATTATACCAAGCAGGCTGATAGTCAAGGAATAACTGGATTGATGGTGCTTTGCATTCTGATCAGGCACTAAAAGCACCCAATGAATCCTGAACCCTCTCTTCCGGTTGTGTTTTAACTCTGTCAGTGGTAATCTGTAGTTTTATGTGTATAATCTAGGGAAAAAATACTGAATGCACTGAAGCCCATCAGTGGACATGAATGGTTTCAAACCCAGCACATTTAAATCAGAGTGTAAATGGCAAACGCCTTGTTCAGTTGAAAAACAAAGAACTAAATTGTGCGTGACCCAGCTCAGCACCTTTGAATTATGCCATTTGTTGAGTGTACTCTGCGTGCATATAATTAATCTAATTTGGCTCCATGAAAAAGAAATCACTTCCTTTAATGATGTCATATTACAACCAATTCTGCCCTTAGTCCACACTCTGTTATTGTAAGCCGCCGCGCCAGATGATATCTCCTGGGGACCCTTGGAAAGTCTTTATACGAGCACAGGAAAAAAAGAAAAAAAGCTTAGCTAAAAGGAAACACCAACTTGTGTCTTCCTACATTTAAATTGGCCGTGATCATGAACATGTCTCTTTTCCTCAGTTGTTTGAATACAGGTCTAGCTTTGCCATTGCGTACAACCACCTGAGATAGGATGTTTGAAACATCAAGGCAAAAAAAGGGGGGGGCATTTATCTGTGACTCATGGCAGAAATTTACATTTAGATGAAATTCTTAGCATAGCTAATAGGTTAATTCAGCAATCAGAGACACACAGTCCAAACAATGGTCTTGCTGGGCCCAACATCATTCCAGCCTAGAGATTTCTTTCTTTTTTTTTTTTTGAGTTGGAGTCTTACTCTGTTGCCCAGGCTGGAGTTAAGTGGCACACTCACGGCCACCACAGCCTCGACCTGCTGGGCTCAGGTGATCCTTCCACCTCAGCCTTCCAAGTAGCTAGAACTACAGGTACGCGCCACCATGCCTGGCTAATTTTTTAAATTTATTTATTGTAGAGATGAGGTCTTGCCAAGCTTCCCAGGCTGGTCTCGAGCCCATGGGCTCAGACAATCCTCTCACCTCGGCCTCCCAAAATGCTGGGATTATAGGCATGAGCCACTGCTCCCAGCCAGCCTAGAGATTTCTATGTGCCTTCCCTCCTGCTGCCGTGCCTTGCCTGAGAGAAGAGCAAATCTGCCAGTTCCAGCTCTGAGGCAGCATTATCTGCTAAGCACTGCTTCTTAGGTTGACCTCTCTTCACAAATTCTGAGTCTCCATTGCAAATATTGAGGAGGACAGAGGGAGAGATGAGTCGCTTCAGCTAGGAGAGTATTTCAATGTCCATGTCACTTGCTTTGCTTGGCATGGGCTTCTGGGAGTTTTGCAGTGGCTGCTGGGATTGGGTCTCAACCTAAACTTGTGTGACTCAAGATTTTGTTTCTGTTCCATTCCAAAGAAGTGGCAAGATACGAAGGCACAAGCAGGCATTCCCCTGCTTTAAATACCAACCCCCCCAGCAACTCTGCATAGCTTGCAAAATAAAATCACAAGTTCTTGAGAAAGGTTTTTCAAAAGCCTGCCCTTATAGCCCTGTCCCTAGCATGTAGCTCAGCACTGTACCCTCAGGAGGAAGCAACGTCTGTAATTCTGATAGGAAATGGGAAGGAAGCAAGCCTTCCATATCAACAAAGCTGCTGAAACTTCACAGCAGCCCCCATCCCAGGCCTGGGTCATTCAGAGCCTCCTGGTTTGACTCTGATCCCACTGGTCACTTTGCTATTTCCAGTGCTGCTTCTTGGATTGGAGACAAAACCAGGCTGCTCACCTGTGGCTCTTGAGTGCTTTCCTTGCCCACCCTGGTCTCCCTCCTCCTCTTAGGTCAGGCTGGCTTCAATATTCCCATTGCCGGCTTCTAGTTTGGCTTTGTCTTATTTTACTGGGTTTGCTTCCCCTTCTGGTGGCAGCAAAGAAGTCTAGACAATCTGGCATCTTCTAGGAAATTCTCCCATTCATTCAACAAACATCTTCATGTGCCAAGTACAGCATTAGGCAGAAGAGCAGGACAGAGGCCCAGGGGTGAGAAAACACATGACCATGCAAGTTGTTCACTTGCAAAAGGCACAGAGTAGGTGTTAAGAGTCCAGGGCCTGGAGTCATGCTGCCCTCACCTGAAGCCTCTCCAGCCTCCACAAGGGTTGTTGGGAGGATCCAGCGAGAGGATTCCTGCGGTGCTTCTGGCACTTCATGCTTGCTTGGCAGATGTTAGCACTCAACATTGCTAGATCACGGTCATGTTCACTATCATTTTAAGCCAGCGCCAGAACACACAGGAGTCGCATACATGTTAAGGACATGGGTACATCCTTGAAGTCACTGAGAGTCCATCAAAAAAGTTGAGGCAGGATGGGATGGGGTATAACTCTGTTGAAAATTCAGAGCAATCTCTGGTGGCTGTGTGCAGAACGAATTGGAAACAGGCCAGACCGAGAGAAAATCAAGAGCCTGCTGCAGTAATTTCATCAATAAGTGATAGTGGTCTGAGTTAAGGCAGTAGGGCTGTGGGTAGACAGGTTGTGGATTCTACGTATGAGGAGGCGACACTGAGGTAGGCTAAGCCCGCGGGCTCTGGGACCAGCCAACCTGAATTTGAACTCTGACTCTGCCACTCCTGTTTATATGACCTCAAGAAAGTCATTCAACCTTTTGATGCCTCGGCATCTCTATCTGTGTATTGAGGATAATAAGAAATTTGACCAACCTCACAGGGCTGATGTCAAGGTGAAATCTGCTAATGCATTTAATTCACCTAGAACGCTGTCTAACACAGAACAAGCACTCAATAAATGTTGATTGTTGTTATAAGAAATGATTGGGTTCAACCCATTAGACAGACCAGAGGGGAAGAGTCTAAGGAGAGGCAGGTAGCAGGGGAATGGGGGCTGTTTTCTGAAGGGGGGAACCCAAGAAGTAGCAGACAGGGGACACAAAGGATAAGAGCAGGTATCAATGATCTTTTAACAACTAGCCATCCAGACATAATATACCAGTTACCAAACTGAGAAATGATTTGGTTTGGGTTAAAAAAAAAAACTGTCCCAGTGGTTCAGGCAGATGTTAGGTGTATGACGATGATTTTGTTCAGCAAGAAACCCGTGTCTTTAGGGTTTCTCTTAAGCACAGAGACTTGAGAATTCCGCTCTACACAATGCCTAGGAAGAAAAGCAAGGTGAATACCGGCTTCTTCATCTGACATCGAAAGCTCAGTCCTCATGCCCTTGAAGCAGAGACTCAAGAAACTTTCAGCAATTCATGAGATCAAAGTAGAGTCAAGGAATCGGCCATAATATCAAAACTACGACTCGGGATGCATTGCCATGACAACGCAACTCCATTATTTTCAAATCCTATGGCAAAAATCTAGCCTGCAACAGAACTGAATAAAAGCAGGAAGCTTTCTGCCTTTTATTCGTGGGAAGAAACAGTGAACATCCTGAAGTGTATCTTTTTGTTTTCCTTGAAAATTAGACAAGGTCAAAGCAACAACTACCCCAAGTGTTTCTATAAAAAAGAGAACCATTCTCTGTCTACACAGAACAATGATTGCATGAGCACTGGATGCCTGGAACATCTTCACCGAATATCTTCCATCCAGCCAAAGTTAGTCACTCTGTAGGAATTAGCTCACGAATTCTTATGACCAGAAGCAGAAATTAACTGTTCTGGGAACCTTTCCTGTACTGCTAATCCATTTCTTTGTATATAACTATATGATCATGGGTCCCTATGACTTACTGATGTCCACATGGTATTTGGACATACCTGTTCAGGTGCCTCCAAATCCCACCATATGAAATAAACGCCTGTTAATCACAACCAATTTACAAGTAAATAGTAGTCGTGTCTCCAAATATCAGCACTCTAATTTGGCATGCCGGGTGGCCCCTGGAAATCCTACCTCAGCCTTTCGACCAACTCCTGGTATGTTTTTGAGGAAGGAAAGTATTACATCTAATTTCAAGCCAGGAGAAAGTGTGAACACAAAATAGATTAGAGGTTTGTACAAAGACATAAAGAAATTCAAGACCTCAAAATAAATATTCATTAAATACCTTCAGTGCCGCAGTTGCTAGGTCAAGAGACGCAGTTGCTGGTTTAAAGAAGATTGTAAATTCCATTTTCCTGCGTACATAAAACAGGCAGTTCTCCCTTCCACTTGTAAAACCTGCAAAGTCATTTTATTTTAGCACCCTGTCCTTAAATCGTTAGTAACTTGTAGAACCTTTCATTCTTGTAATTCTTTACCCTAGCAATAAACATCCATCTGCCCAAGCTGGCAGAGAAGCAGTTGTAACTCGAGGGAAATGGATAGATTGGTGTGTGTGTGTGTGTGTGTGTGTGTGTGTGTGTGTGTGTATGTGTGTGTGTATGTATACATTGTCGATTTTTTTCTTTCACATTTTAGGGCAAACCTTTGGAAACTGTGGACAGCAGTTAGCTTTTACAGAGCTATACTTAACTTTGGAAGATAAATGTCTTTAATGAGTGAAAAAAGTCAAAAAGGGTCTCCATAAATCAAGAGCAGAAATGAAAAACCTAATATTGGTCTTTGATTTTTTAAAAAAATCTAGAAGATAGAGAAGGAACCAGTTGTGTTTCTGTTCTAACCCAGCTGGGCTATGGGTAAACTTCTCTGGCTGCCCTCAGTCCCCAAAGTCTAACACAAAGGCGGGCATGTGGTAGGAATACATGTTGTTAATATCCGGCTGGTTGGCTGGTTGTGCGTGGGGAGGTGATTAGATACTAGACAAGTGTGAGCTGCAGGGTCCACCGAGCTCCAACACTTCGTATCTCAGGCTACAACATGAGCAGGTCTGTGGCACCACCAATGTGAAAAATGTGGCGCTGGACTATTTGTAGAAGTCTGTGCACACCCATCAGCCTTCCGTCAACTCCACTTTCTGCCAGCATGAAGAAACAAGTCCCCAGCATTCACCTACGTGCGGTTTCCCAGACGCCAGTTTCTATCACAAATAGAGAGTTGTGCCCCAAAGCTTGAAGAAAGAGACCAGTACGTGCTGAAAAGTTGTGCAGGGTTTGGGGAGACAGATGCTGCTCCAATAAGATTAGTGAGGCTCACACTAAGCTTGGCAGGGTGTGTGCCCACTTCGCCAGCAAGTGGCAGACTCTAGGAGCATAATCTCATTTGGAGAAACCAGTTTTCCCACCATCTCTACAAAGGCAGAGAATAAAGAAAGGCAAAAACTGGCTCATTTGGGGCCAGATAAACTCATTGGCATGCCCAGTGACACTTCTCCACCACCAGCCCTCTTGGGAACTGCAATTCCTGAACCCAGCCTGCAAAGTGAAAGGTGGAGTCATCGCCAGACTTAGAGAGAGAGATGGGTGGGTGTTGAAGAAAAAAACAAACACCAAAAATTGACTGGGAAAAAAAGGGAAATATTAAACACAAGTCATTGTATGAGCAGCCACTGCTTGTCTCTCCAATATTTTGGCTGCATCTTTTATTTTTAAAAGTCCAAATGCTTATAATTATAAGTTAACTATCTGACAAGACAGCTGACTGTAGACCTGTGAAAAGCAATTATTTTGACATTGATTACTTTCTATGTAGGAGCAGAGTATTATAATTGTAGTTTGCTAGAAGCTATTGCAACCTTCTCTGATGTGTTCTCAATTTGGCTGGAGTTAATTAATGGGTGTCGGGGGGGTGGGGAGGGGGAGGCCGGCGTGCAACTTAACATACAAATTAATTGACATGAAATAAATTAATATGTTTAATTTAAATGTTATTAATTTACCAAACAGAGAGAAACAGGCACGGGGGCTTAGGGAGCTACGGTATTAGCATCAGCTACAGGGATGTCACCCGGTTACCGTGGCAACTGCCTCATTAGGCTTCCCAGGGAAGCCAGCGCATCGCATGGGGCTGAGGAGCAATGGGCAGAGGATTCCAGACATCAAACGGAAAATCAGAAATATCAACGAGAACCAAGCGGTGCTTTGAGGATGGGATTCAGAGGAAGCTGTTTATCTGCAGGTAACCTGGCTCCAGCCTGCAGCCAAGAAAAGGCAGGGTTTGAAATCCAACACGCTGTCCCCTGGAGAAGCAGGTTCATGATAGGATGTCAAGCCAGTTTGCATGTCCCCATATGCCCATCCTTCCTTTAGCTTCCCATTCTTTGCACGTGTTGTTCCTCCTTTCTGGAACATGCCTCCCTTACTCTCTTCACCTGCCTCTACTCCAAGCCTGTTTCAAGTCTCAGCTTGGATGTCACTTTCCCCGCCTGGTTGTTTCCCCATGAGCCCCACAGCACCCACTGTAATCCGAGCATCTGCCACTCTGCAGTGTCACCATGAATTCCCTCGTCTGTTCCCCTCCTGGACTGTGAGCTTCCTGAGAGCAAGGCTGTGCTGTTCACTCCCCAGCTGCAGTTCTTGGACCAGGAAGCTTGTTAGAAATGCAGAACCTCAGGCCCTGCCTCAGATCTATTAAACCAGAACCTGTATTTTAACAAGATCCCCAGGAGATTTCTATACACATTAAAGGTTAAGAAACACCGCTGTACACTACTGCTTCCCTAGAGCAGGGCAAATGTCTGGCATTCAACAAATATTTTTAAATCAGGCCTTCTCTTTAGATCTAAGCTTTGTCCCCACCTCAGGTGGTATAGATGAATCCTGAGACTCTAGTGGCTGGACTGTCCTTTATTAATGCAGTGGAACTGGCTGGATGTCCATGCATGGAACCAAGATAGAATCTGAAGCCTCCACCTGTGGGGTTTCAATCCTTGCTCTGCCACTCTATAATCCCAGGCAAATTACTGACTGCTGTGCACCTCAATTTTGTCATCTATAAGATGGAGATCATATTCAATAGATGCTTACTTGATTATCTACTATTTGCCACTCACTGTTCCAAGCCCTCGGGAGTCATCAGTGAACCAAAAAGACAAAAATTCCTGACCTCTTGTTGGGAGGATCAAATGAAATGAAGCGTATAAAGAACTTAGCCTGGGACATGGAGAAGACTTAATACATTATCATTCTTAGTCTCTAAAGCCCTCTTGAATGTCCTTTTCCTTCATACAAACATATTTGTTTTTCTTCCCCAAACAGAGTTTTACGGTCATCATTGTGGGACCTCTTGCTGGCATAAGCTGAAAGTGAACTCAGCTGGGGACCAGGGCTATCACCAGGGAGGCCACTCTTCCTGTAGCACAGCTCTGTAATCTAGGTACCCCATAAAGAGTCTGTAGCTGGAGGGTGATGATGATGATTATGAATATTGTTTTCCAAATGACAAGTGACCATAATGCAGGGGTCCACTGAAGAGGTAAAATGGAGCCAAATTTTAGAAGGGTCTGGAGTCAATACGGTAGCCATTAGCCATATGGGCTGTTTTAATTTAATATAATTAAAATTAAATAAAATTTAAAATTCAGTTCTTCAGTCACATAAACCACATTTTAAGTGTTCGATAACCAGATATGACCAGTGGCCACTGCATTGAACCATATAGATATAGACCATTTCCATCATGGCAGAAGGTTTTATTGGATAATGCTGGTCTACATCAGTGTTTCTCCAACTTTGGTGCGCATACAAAAATCCTGAGATCCTGTTAAAATACAGATTCCGATTTAGTAGGTTTGCAGTGGTGTACTAAAATTAGGAAAATTAGGTCAGAGCCAAGCACGCCTTTGTGTCTTAGGGTAAAGACAGACTCCATTTTTGCTCCCAGGCAATGCTGTTCGTGCTGTTCTACCAACTGCATCTTGAGTAGCGAGAATCTAGTCATCATGAAGAGGCAGAGACCAAAATCGAAGTTATTTCCAAATGATATTTAGACAGACCTGAGTAGAGCTCCCACAAAGGTTGGGGCTCCTTTGGCACTTGAGCAGTGAGGAGTGGTGGTCTTCAGAGGAACAGTAAGAATCTAGAATGACTGGCGTGTGAAGTGCATGATAGTCATTCACTTGACCACCCCCGCCTCTCCAAATGCAAATGCAAGAAATATCTTCCCCCATGGGCCAAGTGACCAGCAACCTGTTCTGCTTGGAATTCTAGAAGGAACCAAGACAAAATTTAATGGAAGGACAGGGGAAGTTGTTCCAAGTGATCGTAACCATAAGACAAAGATGTGCTTTGATCTGACCTAATATTCCTTGAGTATGAAATCGCCAATCTCTTTTGGGATATGTTCTAAGACTGTTCCTGCCCTCCTTGGATCCTTGACCTTCCAACCTAGATGTTTATTAAAATCAGCTGGGGACAATATTAAAAATACCACGCCAGCAATTGATCTAATTGATCAGAGGTAGAGCCCAAGCATCAGTACCTTTTAAGTATTCCCTAGTTTATTCTAATGTGCAGCCAAGGTTGAGATCCCCTGCTTTGACTAGCTGGACTTCCTTGTACAAATGTATCATTCCCTTCCCTGAGTTTATCCCACACCTTGACTTCCCAACTCTGCCAGCCTGAATTTCAATCTGCTTTGAGATCCATGCCTGTTCCAGAATAGCCCTCCAGGATTTATTTTCCTGATAACTGGTGAAAGGCATCTTCTCCCTATCCTTGTTCCTTTCCAGTTTGTTGTTGTCACAAGGAGAAGAACAGAACATATCCCTTGATTTCTCTAAATTAATTAACTGGACATAATCCCAGCAAAGTATTTTTTAAAGAAGTAAATCATTAATAGCCTGGCTGCCTCCAAGGAACTCACTATTTTATTTCTGTTTCTTCTTAGTCCTTGTGCATAAATACATGGGTTCTTTCAAATAATTCTGATATTTTGAAAGAGTCTTATATTAGTAACATCTCCCATGATGCACCATAGTTTTCATCGCCATCATTTTAAACAGCTGCATAAGCTTTCATTAGATGATTAATCAGAATTTACTTCCAGGTTGTCAGGCGCTTGGGTTGCCTCCAATGTGTCACTGTTGATAAACAAGGCTGCAATGAGTATCTTTCTACATCGAGCTCTTTCTGGGTCACAGGCCTGAAGGTTCTCTCATGTCAGCACCATCTCCTTTTTCTGTTCCAACCTCCACACACTTCCTTCTTGCAACTGATCTCTAAGAAGATAAGCCTTAGCAGAATTGCCTTGGATGTTTTCCAGTGGGAGGCTCTTGGCATTTGGGTGGGAGAAGGCTTTACTGTGGAGGATTTGTCTGGGATCCCTAGCCTATCCATTAGATGCCAAGCCAAAGCCCCCAGGGGTCTGAGAAGCTGGGTTTGGTGAACCTCTACATTGCCCATCAATTTCTGTCTCAATTTCTCAGACTCCCATCAGAGTTGATCAGAGGAAGATCTCAGAACAAGAGAGGTCTCTAGTCAGCTGTGCATGCAGGACCAGCTGCAATCCCCACCCAACCAGGAACTCTCCTCTTCACTTACCCACTTCTCCCAGGATCTGTGGGTTTGGCTTCCTGGCACTTGATTCCACCCCCTACTGCTTATTAAAAAGACCCTTTCCTTTTTACCATTCCTTAATTATCCTTCCGTTTCCTCCCACTTCCTGTCCTAAGAAACCCATTTTACAGGCAGTGCCCACTCAAGAGAGGATCCACAGCCTGTGGGTTAAGATCACAAACTCAGAACCAGACTACGTGGGCCTGAACCCTGCCTGGACCACTTTCTTGCTGTGTCATTCCAGGCAAGGTATTTGAGCCCAAGAGAGGCACGTTTCCTCATGTGCAAGATGGAATGAAGATATTCCTAAAACCTCTTTATGGGGATTTGGTGGTGTAAGACGTTCAGTAGAGTATATGGACCTCATAGGTACTCAGTAAGTATTGTGGCTATTATTGTTCCCTGTGAGGAACAATTCAAGGTGGGAAATCGTATCTCATTTTATAGGGAAAGAAGTGAAGTGGAAGTCCAGAGAGGTTAAGGAACCAGCTCGAAAGTCACTGAGATGCTTCATGGTGAAAATGGGATTTAAACCCAGGCCAATTACCTTCCTATTCAATGTCCTGTCATCAAACTACCCCACCTTTCTTTCAAGCAAACCTAGAATACATTTTTATTGAACACTGTCATTAACTATTTAAACCACTTCGGAAAAGGAAGGTCATGATGGAAAATGGTGCAATCTTGGGGAGATGAAAAGAGAACAGCTCTGTGTTCACATATGAATGACTACTCAAGGTCTTTGGTCTTCAAATACAAACACAATAGTATAGAAATGCTGTGTATTATGACATAGGAAATCCACAGTTTGTAGTTGTGTGGTGTATGTGTTTTTACTTTATTTTATATTTTTTGCTTTAAATAAATGAAAACTATAATGCACTGTGGTCTTTTCAAGACCTGTTCTCTCTATAGGTCAAAGTCTTCTTAATAATCAAGATTGCTATCGTTCATTGCGTCCTTGCAATTCTCTTATAATTGCAGCCTTCAGGCTAACATTTATACAAAGCTTACAGTGGCTTTACAAAGGTGAAGTTATTGAAAAAGATTTTAAACCACTCAGATTAGATATAAACACCATGACCGAATTTAATGAACTGGAGAAAAAGAAAAGTCAATTTTGTCACGTATAAAGAACAAGCTAGAAAAAGCATACACACACACACACACACACACACACACACACACACACACACACACACACCACCAAATCCAAGGATTCTAGTCACTATTCTGTCCTCATCTACCCCTACCAACGCTCAACAAGATATGGAATCAATTGTCATTCTTTATTTACCAGCTGCAGCATGGGTAATCGGGCTGTCATCAATGCTTATCCAACACAGAACAGACTGATGCATTGCACCTGAAGAAGCTTTTGAGAGCGAGAGAGAGAGAGAGAGAGAGAGAGAGAGAGAAAGAGAGAGAGACTATGTTTATTCACATCCCATTTCCTCTTGGAAAGCATCGACCCCAGAGAAAGCCATTTTCAGTTTGCATTTCATAATTGCAAATACTTTTTGAGTTTCTATTTGGAATGCAACTGTTGGAACAAATTGGTATTCCCGTGGAATGTGAAGAGTTTATCTCCTACAATGTTTGAGAGGTGATAAGATGCTGACCACCAGGACACCTTGTTCCGGTCCTTTAGCAAGATCATTGTATCTAAAATCTTCCTTCTGAAATTTTAAAATAATGTTTGGGCATTGACCTCAGGACAGAATGATTCTCAAACTTGAATCCATATCAGAATCACCTGGGGAACTTGGAAAAAATACAGAAACCCAGGCCCTTTCTTCCCTCCACGAGTCTAGCTAACTGCATTTTTCGTTAGCCACCAAGGGAATTTTTATACACAACAAAGTTTGAGAACTACTGCTTTAAGTCAGTGAAGCTCCTCAAACTTCCATGTGCATACAAATCAATGGGGAATTGGGTTAAAATGCAGATACTGGTCCTGTAGGTCTGCAGTGAGGTCTCAGTTGTGCATTTCTGATCTTCCCAGGTGTCCAAACTCAAGCCTCTAGGATAACGGTTCTCAACTGGAGATGATTTTACCCCCTCATGAGATATTTGGCAATGCTTGGAGACATTTGGGGTTGTCATAACTAGGAGGAGTATGCTGGCATCTAGTGGGTAGAGGTCACGTATTCTGTTAAACATCCTAGAGTGCAAGATATCCCACACCCCCTAACCAATGAAGAATTGTCCAGCCCAAGACATCAGTAAAATTGAGGTTAAGAAGCCCTATTCTAGGGCACCATACACAAAGAAGAAAGATGGCGAGAAACCTGGCTTAGAAAAGAGAACTAAAATGCCAAAATCACCATTTGGCTTAATCAGAAAGAATGATAAAACCAACACCCTTCCCTCAGTACTGTAGTTACAGAGGATTCATGATTTACAGACTATGGGAAGAAACCTACATGCTTGATCCTCAGGTTCTGAAGAGCCACCTTAAAGCAGCGGTCCTCCACATTTTTGGCATCAGGGACCAGTTCCATGGAAGACAATTTTTTCATGGACCAGGGGCCATGGGGAAGTGAGGGATGTGCAATCAAACCTCACTGCTAATGTTAATCTGTATTTGCAGCTGCTCCCAGCACTAGCATCACCGCCTCAGCTCCACCTCAGATCATCAGGCATTAGATTCTCATAAGGAGCACGCATGTGCAGTTCACAATAGGGTTCATGCTCCAACGAGAATCTAATGCTGCCGCTGATCTGATAGGAGGTGGAGCTCAGGCGGTAATGGGAGCAATGGAGAGTGACTGTAAATACAGATGAAGCTTTGCTCTCCCACCCACCACTCATCTCCTGCTGTGCATCCTGGTTCCTAACAGGCCACAGACCAGTACTGGTCCATGGCCATGGGGTTGGGGACCTCTGACCTAAAGGAACGGTGACAAAGGCTGGCAGTTGGCAGTATTCTTACAAATATCCTACTATTTGGAGAATGTAGATGACAGTCTACATTTGTTATTTTCTATCCTGATATTGTAAAATCAAATAGACCCACAGGGGAAAACAAAAACTCTGCTGAAAATCAGATTTCAAATGGTTCTGCTGACTCAATTAACTAAAACTAAAATTGAAGGAAGGACAGACATACCAAGATGAATTGTCTTGCCCTTCCTGGATTGTCCTAAGCAGCAAACTGGGCCTTTAACGTGCATACCCAGCATAGCAGATTTAGACCCCTTTGCTTAATTACACAAAACAATTTGTGGGTCACTTCAACACATTTAGTTTTACAGCAAGAATTATGCTACAGAGCTGGATTCCTCAGTCATATTACTTTTTTCTCTTTTTTTATTTTTATTTTAGAATCGGGGGTACAAGTAAATGTTTGTTATCGGGATATATTGTATACTGGTGGGGATTTGGTCTCAGGTGGCCCATTCCCCAATAGTGAACACTGTAACAATAGGTAATTTCTGAACCCTAGCCTCCCCTCACCCATTGGTGTCCCCAGTGTCCATTATTTCCGTATCTGTGGCCTTTTAGCTCCCATAAGTAGGTAAGAACATGTGATGTTTGGTTTTCTGTTCCTGAGTCAGTTCACTTAGGATGATGATCTCCAGATCCGCCCATGTTGCTGCAAAATTCACGACTGCATTCTTTTTTATGACTTTGTAGTATTCCATGGTATACAGATACCACATTTTCTTTATGCAGTCTGTTGTTGGTGGGTACTTAGATTGGTTCCATGATCTGCTGCTGTGAATAATGCTGTGATGAACATATGAGTACAGGTATCTTTCTTATTTAATGATTTCTTTTCCTTCCTCAACCATATTTTGAAGAAATGAGACTTTTTGTTCATCCTGTCTGAGGGTGAAAATAGGTTCTGACCTACAGGTCTAAGGGTGGGGTAAAGTGAGGGAGGGAAGAAAAAGAGGGACCATCTAGCTTAAGGCATTTCAAGATGTAGCCCAACTCTTGCCCAAGCTGGTGGGTATACCACAGAGCAAAGAGTGAGTATCAATAGCTTTGGGACGCCACACTCTTAGTCCCTGGTCCCACTCTGCTAGAATAATCTGCAGGAAAGATCTCATGGCAGCAGGGAGAGAGCTGTGCTATAAACTTGGAAGATACCTGCTAGTCAGGAGTAGGGCAATGTGGCACCCTGTGATCCACCAGCATTCTCAGCTGCCACACAATGGACATGTTCTTGGCATCAGCCATGGGCAGGTGGAGGCTCTGTTTTTTATGATGGCGGAAGAAAGGGAACCTTGTTGAGATGTGTATTTAGAAGCTTGTGGGTAAGATAGGTGAATAATCAATGAAGGAGGACTGGTCAGGAGAAGAGTGGCCATAAACACCCCAACTCATGCCGAATGTGCTGTACTCAGCCTTCAAGACCTGGTTCAACTGTCCCTGCCTTCCGAGAACAATGGTTTCCTCACTTGTGTTCGCAATAGGTCTTGGTACATAGCTTGCTTATAGGGCTTCTCACAAGGTATTGAAATTGAGTGTGTGGTTCCTATTACACCAACACACCAGGAACATGGCAGTCAATAACACATTGGGGGTATTTTTCAAGCATCCAATATAGATTCAAAAATTATGTTACACAAAACAAGTCATTCCTACTCAGTAAGTCTGCAAGCAAGAATTAAGTTTCTCTTGGCCTTTTGTTGGTGAGTATTAATTAATTCTACATCTTAGGAAGAGCTTTTGAAAGTTAAAATGCCACATGTGTGTTATATTAGAGTTCTCCAGAGAGACCGAACCAATAGGATATTTAAAGATACAGATATCTCAGAGAGGATTTGCTAGGGGGGTTGGCTCATAAGATTATGGAAGCTGACAAGTCCCAGGACAAGCCATCTGCAAACTGGAGCCCCTGGCATGCTGGTAACGTAGCTCAGTCCAAGACCTAAAGCCTCAGAACCAGGGAAGGTCATAGTGTAATTCTCAGTTCAAGGCCAAAGGCATAAGTCATGGTGTCGAAAGGACATAGAGCCTGAAGTTCTGATGTCCAAGCACAGAAGAAGGGTGTTCTAGCTCCAGGAGGGAGTGAGAAAATCAATTTTCCCCTGCCTTTTTTGTTCTATCTGGGTCACCAGCCGATTGGATGGTGTTCACACACACTGAGGGCAGATCTTCCCCACCCAACCTACTGACTCACACACCAGTCTCTGAAAACAACCTCACAGACACACCCAGAAGTTTCACCAGCTTTCTAGGTATTCCTTAATCCAGTCAAGTTGACACCTAAAGTTAACTATCACGTGTGCAAAATACACGAACTCTGAATGACAGCTGTTATTATTTCTATCGTGTCTCCCAAAAGGGCTAACATCATCAGGTTCATATCTGGAAGTTAATAATCTCCCTCCTCTCCCCCACTCCCACCCCCAACCCAGTCTTTATTTTGCTTATTAGTAAACTTTGCCTAGAAGCAAACATCATCCTATGACATCAATTCACCCATGGTATGCTGGGCCATAAGTTACTAAAACAAACTTCACAATGATATAGGCACTGCAAAAACTGAGAAGGGCAGTGGACTAGCCAGCTCAGACACATTATAAACGCGTTTATTTTATTCTGAATTTATTAGTCAGAGCGAAAAACTAAAGTATAAACAACTCCATGCTAGCCAGTGATAATGCTAACTTCCCTGTGCTTCAGTTTGCTTCCTCTGCTGCAAAATGGGGATAATGACATAATCATAAGGATGTTTCCAGGCTTAACCAGGTTAATTCACATAAAGCATTTTGATCAGTGTCTTGTGCATACATGCTCAACAAACGTCAGTCGTTATTGTGACGATCATCATCCCAGCAGCTCTCCAGTCCCCAGGTGGCCATGGCTTCAGGCGATTGGCAGTAGCGGAAAACTGTCAGGGGATGGCGGGGTGTGACTGGCAGTTGGGGGAAGCTGCTAGGGGAGGGAGGGGCATGCCTCATCAACAAGGGTACCTGCATGATCAATGTTTGTATACCTAGCCCTGAATTGTATCCCACATCTTCATAATAAATAAATAAATAAATACATACATACATACATACATACATACATACATACATAAATACATCTTTTTAAAAAGGAAAAATAAACTATTTGGAAGTGTTTTAGTAGTTTATTTTAATTTTCATTTGGAATTTTAGCTGCATGTCTTTGTGTTATATTTTAGCAATTGCTCTGAAAATTAATATACATACATTTATGAGGAGACCAAAACAAACTGGAGTTTATTTATTAAAAATTGTCTATTTATACTTGCATGTTTAAATTTCAGTCACCTTCAAAGTATTTTTTGTTTCCTGCAATACACCTATTAAGAAGCTTCTTCTGCTACTCAAAATAGCTTTTGAACTCAGTTTTTATGACTTTTAAAGTTCTTTCATTTTTTCCATCTCTTCCACATTGACAAAACATTTTTCTTTGTGGACTTTTTTTCATCTAGGGAAACCAAGGTAAAGTCGCTCAGCACAAGATCAGGTGTATAAAGAAGGTGGGGCATCGGGGTGCTGACATTTTTTGTTAAAAACTGCTAAATAGTCTATATGCTGTGGGTCATGGTGGAAGAACCAATACATATTTAATGCAACTGGGAACGTTTGTTCCACAAATCTTGACACTACCTTCTCAAGACTACCAGATAAAAACTTTGACCGTTTGATCCAGAGAAACAAAATCAGAGTGTACTATGGGGCTCGCCCTTCAAAATATAATTACAGGGGAATTTTTTTGTTGGGGTCTTCCCTCATAGAGACATATATACAGATATAGATATATAAATATATACTATATGTAAATCTAGATATCTTTATCTTTCTAAAAATAGACATATATAAAAGATATATGCACCTTTTCACAGTCTTTTTAATGGTAATCTTATTTTATCTTTTCAAATTGAACCTCAAAGCCAACTTCAATTTTATTTGTACTTGATTTGTGTATCATATCTGTATATGGATATACAGATATATCCATATACAGGCAACTTGACAATTTTTACTTTTTACAATCATGCATATTTCTTAAAACGTAGGAAAATAAAATAATCCAGAATATAGTCATCAAGGTACTAGCCATTTATGTTGCTCTTCCTTCTCTGCTAACATACAAAATTTTCCTCTGGTATACTTTTCTTTCAGCCTGAAAAACTTCCTTTGGTGTTTTTGTTTGTTTGTTTTGTTTTGTTTTTTGGCTTTGCTAGAACAGTTCTGCTGGCAACCAGCTCTCTTAGGTTTCTTTCACTGGAAAATGCCAATTTAATGTCAATGTTGAAAGATATTTTTTCTGTATATGTAATACATAGTTGGGAGTACTCCCATTTAAATATAGTCATGTGTTGCTTAGCCACAAAGATCTCTTCTGGGAAATGCATGGTTAGGTGATTTCATCATTGTGCAAACACCATAGTGTGTACTTACACAAATCTAGATAGTAGAGTCTACTACACAACCAGGTTATATGGTACAGCCTAGTGTTCTAGGCTACAAATCTGGACAGCAAGTTTCTGTACTGAACAATGTAGGCAATAGTAAAACAATGGTAACCATTTGTGTATCTCAATATATTTTAACATACAAAAGATACAGTAAAAAATATGTCATAAAAATTTTAAAATGGTACACTAGTATAGAGTTCTTCCTATGAATGAAGCTTTCCGGACTGGAAGTTGCTCTGGATTAGTGAGTGAGTCATGAATGAATATGAAGGCCTAAAATATTGTTTAACACCACTATAGACTTTATAAACACTACTTTTCTTTCTTTAA
>CAUYQG010202259.1:0-26417 GCA_963574415.1 Tarsius wallacei | reverse complement strand
CTGAGAAAATGCAGGAGACTCCCTTATGGAAATTGGAACTGGCAACCAATTCCTGATCAAAACCCCAAGTACCCATGCCATAAGAGATAAGATAGACAAGTGGGACCTCATCAAACTGACAAGCTTCCGCAAAGCCAAAGGAACCATTGAGAGAGCAGGAAGACAACCCACAGACTGTGAAAAAATATTTGCCAACTGCATATCTGACAAAAGTCCAACATCTAGGGTCTACAAGGAACTCAAACATGCTGAAAAGAAAAAAACAAACAACCCCATTACAAAGTGGGCAAAAGATATAAATAGTCACTTTTAGTCAGAAGACATCTGAGTAGCCAACAGATACCTGAAAAAATCTTCAGCCTCACTAGTCATCAAAGAAATGCAAATTAAAACCACACTGAGATACCACCTAACTCCAGTCAGAATGGCCATCATCAATAACTCAAAAAACAACAGATGCTGGAGAAGATGTGGAGAAAAGGGTGGGTGTGTAAACCAGTACAGCCTCTGTGGAAAACAGTGTGGTGATTCCTAAAAAATCTAAAAACTGACCTCCCATATGACCCTGCAATCTCCCTACTGGGAATATACCCAGAGGAACTCAAATCACTCTATGAAAAAGATACCTGCACACAAATGTTTATTCCAGCATTATTCACAATAGAAAAAATGAGAACTTATCCTCGTTTGGAAGGCTTTGGAAGGCTGAGGTGGGAGGATCACTTGAGCTAGGAGTTTGAGACCAGCCTGGGCAACATAGCGAGACCTTGTCTCTATAAAAAAAAAAATTAGCCAGGCATGGTGGTGCATGCCTATAGTCCTAGCTACTCAGGAGGCTGAGATGGAAGGATCGCCTGAGTCCAGAAGGTCGAGGCTGCGGTGATTGTACCACTGCACTCCAGCCTGGGAGTGAGACCTCATCTCAAACAAAACAAAGCAAAACAAAACAGAAAAGCACACTGCACTTCCCTGTAGCATCATGCGGTTGACTTGATTAACGATCAATTTCCCTCATTGTACCTATACAATTTCTGGAGCATTCATTTCCCCAAAGTTCCCTATCTCCTTTTTCCATTGCTGCATAACAAATTAGCATAGACTTGGAGGCTTAAAATAACATTATCTCACAGTTCCTGTGCATCAGCAGTCCAGACAGCTTAGCTGGGTCCACTGTTTGCGAGACAGGAGATAGCATCGAGACAGACATCGAGCTTCCTTCCAGGAGGCCTCTCAGGCTCAGCGTTGATAAGCTCCTTGCAAGCCTCTAAAGCTAGAGCTTAAGTACTCACTGCTGGTATCGAAAATCAACCAATCAGCTCACTATTAGGCCCCTACCTTAATACTGACCAATCAGAACAGCTACAGCTCACAGCTAGTGCTAGCCAATCGGCTTGGACTTAGGGCTATATAAATGCCAGGTTTTTGGCCCCAGACAGGCAAACCCTTTGGGTCCCCTCTCACTGTGGGACCTTCTGTGTCCTCTCAATAAATCCTGCTTTCTCACTTTCTGGTTGTCTGTGTTTCTCATTCTTCCTTCCTGGGCATGAGATAAGAACCTTGACCCTGAAGAGTTGCAGATGAGTATCAGAGCCAAAGAACCGTTCACCCCAGACGCTGGCTTGTCTGCTGACGAGCCAGCTAAACCAAGAGAGCTGCCAGGAGACGGTGAGACTCCGAAGCTGAGACACCCAGGGGGCTAGGTTTGCCAGGCCACCCATCCAGCAACAATCTCAGGTCTTGGCTTGCCAGCCCATTAGAGCTGACACTTCCAGGGCTAGGCTTACCAGCCCCTCGATGACCACCCGCTCTGGGACTTGCCTGGCCCACCCATTGAGCTGACACTCTCATAGCCCAGGCTGACCTGAAAAATCCACATCACTTGGGGATCTCCCACAGATGCAATCAAGGCATCAGCCCAGGCTGGGGTCTCCCCTGAGGAGGAAGACCTCCTTCAAAGCTCAGCCAGGTTGTTTGCAGAATTCAGTTCCTTGCAGCTAGGGTGAGGGGCTTCAGTTTCTTGCCAGCTATGGGGTGGGACAGAGGATGGGGAGAGAGCGGCCCTCATATCCTAGAGGTCATCCCCAATTCCTCGCCACGTGGCTATGCCCGCAGAGAGAGCCCACAATGCACAGCTTGCTTTTCCAAAGCCAGACGAGAGACTCCAGCAAGACACATTCTACAACCTTGTGTATGCAGTCACGTGTTGCTTGGTGGTCTATTGCATGAATGACTAACAAGTGTTCCCTTAGACCATAATTATTTGTAAGTATATATCTTTGCATACTTTATTTATTCACCTAGGATAAAGTCCTGAAATTGAAACTGTGAAACCAAAAGGTAGGTTTTTAAGGCTTTTGTTATGTGTTTTCAAATGATTCTCAGCAAGATCGTTATTAATTCACAGTTCTACCAGCAGTACGTGAGAAAACCTAGTTGGGATGTTTGGTGCCTGTTATTATACTTTTGCTGATTGTATGAATAAAATCCTTCCCTGTTCTTAGTGTCTGTGTCTTTTACTGCCGAACTGGGAGATTTTTTTCCTCCCTCAAGTCTTCACTCCTTTTCAGTGATGCCTCCACTGACCCCACTCTACTTAAAATTGCCCCGAACCCTGACGTTCATGATATCCCTTTACACTGGTTTTTCTTTTTTTCTCCGTGGTAGTTACCATTTCTAACATGATATATAATATACCTATTTATTTATTTATTTATTTATTTATTTATTTATTTATTTATTTATTTTTTTATTTTTTTTTTGAGTTGGAGTCTCACTCTGTCGCCCAGACTGGAGTGCAGTGGCCGTTCCCGGCCACCACAGCCTCGACCTGCTGGGCTCCGGTGATCCTTCCACCTCAGCCTTCCAAGTAGCTGGAACTACAGGCGTGCGCTACCATGCCCGGCTAATTTTTTGATTTATTGTAGAGATGAGGTCTCGCTTGCCCAGGCGGGTCTCGAACCCGCAGGCTCAGGCAATCCACTCACCTCAGCCTCCCAAAGGCGCAGGATTACAGGCTGAGCCACCGAGCCCGGCTACCTATTTATTAATAAGTACTTTCTCCCCAGTCAATTCCTGGGAAGTGGCAGAGTCTCAGATCACATCACATATACAACCCCCTCCTTGGCTTGGATAAGAGGCAAATGCTTACTTATTGTTATTTGTCCTTAAAGGTTAGTTATTTGACCTGGACGTAAAGGTTATACCTAACTGAGTGGAAAATGTGGAAAAATCAACTGATTTTGTGTGTGTGTTTGTGTGTATGTGTGTATTTGGAAGGCAGGCCCCTTGTAGTAGAGGCTTTCCCTGCTAGGTGAGTGTTCTAGGAACCCATCAGCATCAGTGTACCAGTTAGTGTTGTGAGAAGCTGTGTTTGGCTTCAGTGAATTTTTTTTTCTTTCAGTGTGTTTTCCTATTCCATGATGGGTAATTTGCGAGCACACCTGCCCACACCGCACTGAGTGTTCAGCAGCTTATGACCAAAAATGGCATGACCCCCATGCCCCACCCTTCCTCTTCGGCTGATCTCACCCTGAGTGAATTTTTTTTGTTTCCCTGGATGAAAAAAGCCCCCAAAGGGAAATGTTTTGCTGATGTGAAAGAGGTGAAACAAAAAACCGCAGAAGCACTAAAAGGCATCGAAATGGACAAGTTCAAAAACCATTTTGAGCAGAGGCAAAAGCATCTCAATAGGTGTATTGCATCAAACGGAGAGTACTTTGAAGGTGACTGAAGTTTAAATATGTAAGAATGAATGCACAATTTTTTATAAATAAATTCCAGGGATTTTTTAGGTCCCTTTCATAACTTTAGACCCATATACCCTGCATTTCATGCTGTCAATTGGATGCTGGTGTTGGTTTGTTCCAGAAGCGGATGTCTCTTGTCTTAGTCCATGTTTTGTTGCTGAAACAGAATACCACAGACTGGCCAATTTTAAAGAAGCTCATTTCGCTCACCGTTCTGGAAACTGGGAAGCCCAAGAAGGTGGCACCGACATCTGTGAGTGTCTTCTTGCTACGTCATGACATGGCAGAGGGCATCACATGGCAAGGGGGCAAGAAAACCAGAGACAGCTCACTATTTATAACAAAACCACACCCACAATAATGAATCCACTTCTGAGATAGGGACAACAATTCATTCAGGAGGGCAGAGCCAACTAATCCATTTATGAGAACACAGGGATTACAGTTCCAACACATAAACTTGCATGATCATGGCTCACTACAGCCTTGACCTCCAGGGCTCAGGTGATCCTTCCGCCTCAGCCTCCAGAGTAGCTGGAACCACAGTCATGTGCCACTATGCCTGGCTAATTTTTACAATTTTTTTTTTTGAGATGAGGTCTTGCTACATTGCCCAGGCTAGTCTCAAACTCCTGGGCTTAAGTAGTTCTCCTGCCTCTTCCCAAAGTGCTGGGATTACAGGGGTGAGACACCACACCTAGCCATCCACATAAACTTTTTTTTTTTTTTTTTTTAGAAAGTAGAGTTTATTGAGAAGACAGAAAAGCTCCCACAGTGGGAGGGGTCCTGAAAGAGATTGTCCCCACACAAACTTTTAGGGGACACATTCACACCACAGCAGCTCTCCACCTACAAGTTGAAGTTCATCACTTCTGCCTCAAAGTCACAGAATATCCTTCTCACTGAGGTTTGGAAGGAGTTATCTAAAGATTTTCCCCTGGCCTATGTTTTCTCCTGAAAATTCTGCAGAAGATATCTCGATCCATTGCTGCTTGACCCTGGCAGAGGAAGGGAGTCAGAAATGAGGAGGTCCACAAAACCAGATAATGGGACTGCGTTAACTATTTACTTTCTGGAAGCTGCCAATGCATGTCACCCCCTTTTATTCAAATACACTATGAATGAAAGTGGGAGAAATTGGGTCAGCAGTACTGACAGCAGGAAAGTCAGGAGAAGCCCTGGAAATTCTGTCTCCACACCCCACCTACCTTTGTGCTCTGCCTATATGTACTGGGAAGAAGAGGGCTTTCTCCTTAAACAAGAACATGTGCAGAAAACGCTGGGGGTGTGGTGGCTCATGCCTATAATTCCAGCATTTTGGGAGGCTGAGGTAGGAGGATTGCTTGAGTCCAGGAGTTGGAGGCTACGATGAGCTGTGATTGTGTCATGGCACTCCAGCCTGCCTATGCGGCAGAGTGAGATTCTGTCAAAAAAAAAAAAAAAAAAAGCAGGGCAGAAATAAAAACACAGGTATCGTCTGAAGTTTGAAAAAAATAATTAAAAGCAAAGCAAAACAAAAAACAGTGACATGTGCAGAAATCCTTATTTGCGGCTCTCCGAGGCTAGGAGTGAATTTTCTTTTCTTTTCTTTTCTTTTTTTTTTTTTTTTGAGTTGGAGTCTCACTCTGTCACCCAGGCTGGAATGTAGTGACACAATCACATGACCACTACAGGCTCGACCTGCTGGCGTCAGGTGATTCTTCTGCCTCAGCCTTCCAAGTAGCTGGAACTACAGGCACGTGCCACCACGCCCGGCTAATTTTTTTTATCTATTGTAGAGATGAGGTCTCACCAAGTTGCCCAGGCTGGTCTCAGACCTGTGGGCTCAGGCAATCCTCTCTCCTCAGTCTCCCAAAGTGCTAGATTATAGGCATGAGCCACTGGGCAGGAGTGAATTTCCAGAAAATGAATAAGTGTATTGTATCATTGGCCTAATTTCATATCTGGTGAATAGAAGAAGTGAACGCTGTCTCCATTTGGTGGGGTTTCTTCTTGAAGTCACTTTTCTTCTCCCCTTAAGGACAGGATGATACTATCTGGCGTCTTTGTGCCCAGCCTGGTTCTCTTCCCTAGCTGTGACCAAATGCAGTGAAAGAAGGCCCTTGGGAGAGGGGCCTTTCAAAGAGGTCCGCAGCAGTAGGACTGTCCCTCAGGGGTCCTGCGTGGTGGCCCGAGCTCCATTCCCAGTGGGTGGGTGTCCTAACTGGTCCTTGAGCTGTGCCCATAGTTCTAGGAGCTGCAGCTTGCACGACTCGCCCCTGAACGCCATGAGCACTATGCAGGGGAATGAGGGGAGCTGATGGTCAGCCTCTGTACTTGGAGAGAAGATGTAATCCCAACATGAAAGCTCGATATTCAGGTAAGTTATTGAAATAAACAGGCAAAAATAAAATCTACCACAGGATTGCAGAAGAACCTTCATTCCTAGGGACTATTTTTGTTTTCAGGGTATTGCATTTTTGTTCTAAATGGTTCTGATTCTTGTTTTCAAGCTTGGAGGGCCTATCCTTCCCCAGCCATGTGCATCCCAGAGAAAACCTGAATATGGGAGACCAGAGGACTGGTACCCATGTGGTCCAGTTTGACTTCTAGAAGGGGTCAGTCTTCCCTTTAGGAAAATATGGCCAAATTCAGCTAACAAGAGGCATGCAGTTCTCTTATGTTTGAGTGTGAACTTTATAAACAATGTGTACACAGATAAGAAGACAACACGTAAATTATGTGACTTCATGGAAACATGTATATCAGTTGCTCAGCCAGGTCAGAATCGGACAACCATCTTCTGTGGGGTCACACATAAATATTCGGGTCTTATAAGTTGCTTCTGTGTCCCAACCCATCTCCTGACCTAGGGCTTGGATTCAGAAATTGATGCAGAAATTGCAGACTGCAGCCCAGAAAATGTTTAGCATCAAACTGTTCAATCAATAGTTACAAAGCCTCACATCAGAGTATCTCCAAAAACTATCCCTGGGAGAGAGAATCGACCCACCAGTTCTGAGAAATGTGGAGAGAATTTTAATTTTAAGTGACTCATTTAACAAAGAAGCAGCCTATTAAGTAGTCTATTTTGAAATTTCACTCTATCAAACTTGCAAAAAAGGCTTCTAAAAGCGTGTTCAGCTCTGCTATGGCAAGTGATGAGTGTTAGTATAAAGAAAAAGAGTCTAAATGTATAAAGAATCAGAGGCTCATTCTGCCACTACTGAAAAGTTAGTCTGAGGTCTTCCTTTCTCTGTGTCCCCTGCATGGGGACAGTCATGCCCTGGGAAAACACTCCTTTCCCATCTGTTACTGGCGATGGCAGAAGGACAGGTGAGTTCAAAGTCTTACTGGCTACATTCCAGTCCTGGCCCTGTCATGGCCAAGCTGTGTTCCTTCGGAGAAGTTCTTCAACCTCTCTGAGCCTGGGTTTTTCAACCGTGATAAGGGTGATTCCAGTTCAAAGTCTTTGATTGACAAGCGTGAGACACCTCCACAACATGGCGGAAGGGTCATCTAATTCAATGCTGAGTCATGTCACCTCCATCGAGCTGCCTGTATCTGCTAGCATGGAGGCTTCGACATTAATGCAGGAGAATCAGACGAAAGGAACTGTGATGTTTTCAAGGTCAGAAAATTTGCAAATGCAGCTTCAAGACTACATCCGCCCCCTTCCAGCTCATTTGAATCCCACGACAATCATGGACACGCAACCTTCAGGTAACTATATCATCCTCTTCTGGAGGTGAACAAAGTGAGTTTACATGAGATTAGGTCATTCACTCGGAAGCACATCAGTAAGAGGAACCCGGGCCTTTAACTCTGAGTATTGCAGACTTTCTACTCCAACACAGACTCCAACAAAAAGGCCAGCTGGCCAGACCAGGCATGGTCTACCCATCTTATCAGGGTCACCCAGGTGCTGTTTGTCCTTCCTGAAGCCTTTGTTTTCACCCAAGCAGAACCTGAAAGGGAACTCAGCCCTTCCCCATGCTTCCACAGAGGAAAATCGAGTCTAGGAAGCATTGCTGAGAATGTACATTTCCATTCGTGGCGATATTGAGTCTGAAGGTTATTCGACTTTGGGCCTCCACCGTCCACAATGCCATCACCTCCACAAATCAGTCTTCTGCAGTCTCTTCTCGCTGCCTCAGTTTCCATCAAGCTTTGGGTGACCAGAGGAGAGAGAGAAAGGAGGAGAAGAGAGAGAAAGAAGGAGGGAGGAGAACCCAGCATGTCACATGAAAACTATGAAGTAAATACTCCACTCCCAGGTCAATGACTGTCATCCAGAGTCCAACCACACCCTACAGAGAGGGGAACTTCAGAATTTGGGCGAGGCATGGTGGCTCACGCCGGTAATCTCTGCACTTTGGGAGGCTGAGATGGAAGGATTGCTTGAGCCCAGGAGTTCGAGATCAGCCTGGGCAACATAGCAAGACCCCCATCTCTAAAAAAAAGACATACACATTAGCCAAGTGTGGTGGCACATGCCTGTAGTTCTAACTACTCAGAAGGCTGAGGAGGGAGGATCACTTGAGCCCAGGAGTTTGAGGCTGCACTGAGCTATGATCATGCTACTGCACTCCAGCTTGAGTGATATTATTATTATTATTATTTCTGTAAAGAAAGATCTTGCTTCGGGGTCCCAATGTAGCTGGAAGGAAAGGGGTGGATTTATCTTGATGCTGTTTTTATGAAGTTTGTGTGCTTATCTGGGTAACAGTGGCAAGCCAGCAGCATGATTATACAAAAAAGTGTTTGCGTGGAGGAAAAAGAAGACAAAGACAGTGACCCAAGAAACTTCAGCACTCTGCCAGGTGGCAGAAAGCGTGCAAAGGCCCAGAGGAGTGTTCCTGCCTAGGGAACACACGGCCTGCGATCACACATGAGCGGGAAGCCGCAACGTGGACTCAGGTGCGGGCGGGCCTGACGCTCCAGCACGTGGTGAAATACTCTCGAAGCATCTCCAAGGTGTTTAAGGTCAACCCAGAGACCGAGTGTTCTTTCTTTGCCAGACTCGCTGACCACTGCCACTTACTTGCCCCCAGCAAAGGAGTAACGTTAGCTTATGCGACTCAGCTAAGGAGGAAAAGACAAGCTTCCTTGGGTTCTAGAGTAATTAGTTCATCAAACCAAGAGGCAGCCAGGCCAGGTTTGTACAGACAGGCAGCCGCTGCTCCTACCATTTGGCCTTTTTTTTTCAACATGGAGCCTGATTCCTCCCATGGCACCGCCCAGTCCGTGAAAATAGACATTAGTGTTATAATGTCTGTGTATGGAAAAACACTAGGAGAAAATAAATACTTCAAAATCGTGCTTATCTCTGGATGCTGAGTTTTTGTTTGTTTGTTTGTTGTTTTGGGGGGTTGGGGTCTCACTTTGTTGCCCAGGCTGGTGTGCAGTGGCATGATCAGGGAACATGGCAGACTGGACTTCCTGGGCTCAGTCTCCCACGTAACTGGCACTACAGGTGCATGCCACCACATCTTTTTTTTTTTTTTTTTGCAGAGATGAGGCTATGTTGCCCAGGCCAGTCTCAAACTCCTGGGCTCAAGCGATCCTCTCCACTCAGCCTCCCAGAGTGCTGGGATTACAGGCATGAGCCACTGTGCCCAGCACAGAATGATGAGATTTAAGATGTTTCATTAAATTTTTTGGGCCATCCCCTTGGTTCCCTTCCCACCGTGGGAGCTTTTCTGTCCTCTCAATAAATCCTGCTTTCAAAAAAAAAAAATTTTTTTTAATGCTTTCTGTGTTTTCCAAATTTTCTCTTTCTTTCTTTTTGACCAGTGAATAAGCATTCCTTTGCAGATCAGACAAAAATAATTGATGTTGCTTAAAATCCACCAACAGGTAGAAGAAAATACGGATGGAGAAACACGGAGGTGGGAAGTGAAAATCCAAGTCCAATGTCGGAAAGCCACGTTGGCGTAACAGGAGGGCCCTGTCCCTTGGGGCTGGAGAGTCTCCTTGGTGCCCAGCCGGCAATGCCCTGTGCCCTCTTCTGCCACGTGGAGGAGAGACACCCCTCCTGGGCCGTGGAGGGCCACTGCGGAGGCAACCAGGCGGCCCGGATGCTGTGATGCCCTGCACAGGCGCTCCCGCCCAGCTCGCTGCGTCACCACCTCCAGGGAGGGACAGCGAGCCGGCCTTGCAGGGCACTGTGGGGAAACCCTTAGCACCCGAGGGCCGCCCGCCCAGCAGGCCCCGACGGCCTCGGACCCCTCTTCCAGGGTCTCCTGCGCCCGATCCCCGCTCCCTCGAGCTCCACCCTCAGCCCGTAGGTGGACCCGGTCACCCAGAGACGCCATTGACCCAAGGATACTGCATTGGTTTTGCAATTAAAAAAAAAATTTAGGGTAACCCCTTTGGGTCCCTTCTCACTGTGGGAGCTTTTCTGTCCTCTCAATAAATCCTGCTTTCTCACTTAAAAAAAAAAAATTAGAGACGTCATATTAAGACATACATGGTCATATGTAGTGAAAACTCCAAATAATGTATGTTAGAAACCAGCCTCCGATCGCCGTCTGCCAACTTCCATCTCCACAGATAACTATGTACTAGTAATAGGCTCTTAAATGCATTTGTATACCTTCATTGTGTTTATTGGGTGGGTATCTGTGTATTTGTCCGTTTGTCCATCTATCCACCCACTCACCCATCCCTCTCTGGAAGCAAATTTAAAATGTCAATAGTGACTTCTAGGGGGGTAGAATGATGAATGATTCTTGTTTTCTGAAAGTTCTACAACATTCAGAAATTGGGTGTTTGGATGGGGGGAGTCGTCGCTATTTTTAAACCCCATTTACACTGAAGGCTGCCCTCACTTCTTTGTAAATAGACTCACTCCAGTGGCAACTCTGAGTCTTCCTGTCTTCATCATCCCCGCCTACACCAAGCAGCACTTGGGGTCCCTTGGTAACAGAACTGGAGGCTTGTGTCTCTGTGATTAATGACTGTAATGGACTTGGCTACTGCCTGTATTTTTACCAGCTCAAAGAGCAGATTAATCAGAAAACGTTCCCTGCTGGCTTCTGGGAAATAGCAATAGAAGCATAATGATGATGCTACCAGGACTCTGTGGATTAAAAACTTGAACTCTCTATTTATTTATTTATTCATTTAAGAAGCGGGGTCTTGCTATATTGCCCAGGCTGATCTCAAACAGCGGGCCTAAAGCTATCCTCCTGCCTCAGCCTTCCAAAGTGTTGGGATAACAGGTGGGAGCCACCGCACCTGGCCCAAACTTTGTAATTTAAACAAGCATGCTACCCATTATTTTAACTTCAGATTACATTATTTTGTTTGTGTTGGGTTTGGATTTATAGCACTTCCTAGATGATTACACATCTTTTTATTTGGATTCTTGTCCATTGGAGGTCCTCTGCTAGTGACCAGCCAAAGAACTGAGCATGTTGATATCATATTCTTTGGCCTAAAGTTTCTTCCAAATTACGATCATTGAATGTCAAGAAAGTGTTGCATTGAAAGGGATTTATACTAGGCAACAGCATAAAATGAAAAAGGAGAGGAGGAGAAGGACAAGAAGAATCAATTAAAGCCAGACACGGTGGCTCACACCTGTCATCCCAGCTCTTAGGAAGGTGGAGGCCAAAGGAGTTCCTGAGCCCAGGGGTTTGAGACCAGCCTGGGCAACTTGTTGAGACATCATCTCTGCAATACGTAAAATTAGCAGGATGTGGTGGTGTGCACCTGGAGTTCCAGATACTTGAAAGGTTGAGGCAGAAGGATCATCTGAGCCCAGTAGGTCGAGACTGTGGTGGTCATGTGCATGCCACTGCACTCCAGCCTGGGCCACAGAGTGAGACTCCAACTCAAAAACAAACAGACAAACAAACAAGAATCAATTGAAATGAAAGGAGTACTATATACACAGTTTTTAAATTTTTTTTAAAGAATTAAAGCAGATATTTGGAACAACAATCAGCCTCTCATTTCTTGAAAGTAATCATAAGGGCACGGAATCATCCAGAAGTTGCTGACAGTTTGTAGGAGAGCTCCCCTGGGCCTGTCAGTACCTACACCCCATATCTCAACCTGCTGACACTGTCCCGCCCTCAGGCCTGGTGGATTAAAGACAAGGCAGCTCCCTGGATGATGAGGAAGGCTGGCATTTTTCTGGGCACAGGCTCTACTGTATTACAGAACAGAAATGGAAACCTCAACCTTATATATGACTTTCTTTCTAAACTTAAAATTAGTTGGTGTCAAAGCATGTAAATCAGGAAAAGAAAAAGCCTTTACTGGTTTTACCTTGTTTTGAAATGGAAAGATTTGACCCAGGTCCTGGATGTCTGGTAAAGGAATGCATTTGGAGCCTCAGATTTCTTGAACTGCAATTCTCAAAGAACTTTCCATCAGAATGGGCTTGACTCACAACATTGGTGCTTCCCTGGGCTTCATCGTTGACTCTGCTCCCTCATTCTTTTCTGGTCAAGCTATCTCACACTTGTGGCTGCAGCTGTCACTTAGAGCCACACAATTCCTAAGTTGGTACCTCCAATCCTGACTTCTCTTCAGTGTTCCAGATCCATATTTTTATCTGCTTATTGAACATCTACTCAACAGGTGCCTTAAACTCAGCATATCTCAAGTCAAACTAATCACATTCCCCCCACCCCCGGCAGCCTCCTTGATCCCATGTATTCCTTCCTATATTGTGGTTAGCAGCCCTGTCATTTACCAAATTGCTCAAGTTGAAAATCCTTGGTGTCAGTCTAAACTCTATGCTCTTCCTCCATCTCCATTGCCTAATGGCCACTATTACCAGGATTCTGTGTCTGTGATCAGTGTTCTGTGCCAGGTTCTTGACTTCACTGCAGGAAAGAATTTCAGAGCAAGTGAAAAGTAATAAGGCAGTTAGCAAGTTTATTCAAAGTGGAAACAATAGAATAGTACACACTTTAGGGCAAAGTCCGGGTAAACACAAGGATGTGTCATGCCAGGGATCTTTGGCTTGTGGGTTTTGTGAGCTACAATAAAGAAGGGGTGGAATATTCTAAGAGACGGGTGGGCAATTTTTAGAATTGGGGTGTCACCCAATTTATTATTCTAAATGGGCAGGGTTGGAACTGTCATGGTGCCGAAGGGTGTGTCATTTAGTATGCTAATGAGCATATAATGAAGATAAAAGTTAAAATGAGGCGATTTGGCTATTTGTATGCATGCCCGGGGAGTTCCCCAACTGTGCCATATCTGGTGATTGGCTCTCAACCACAAATATCTGAATTTGACTGCAGCGGGCATATTGGGTGAGAGTTATCTTAATAGGTGTTGTTTTTTTTTTCAATCCTCTGGCAACCCTGAAATTGAGGCAGTTCCTGCCAGAATTTCCACAGGTTTCTGAATTTTCCTACAGCCCTGATATTTCCCTGCCCTAACCTGCCTATTCTATCGGTCACCAAGGTCTGTGTCCTGCTCCTCTAACCTCTTTCACCCTTCCATCCATTGTCCTCCACTCATTGTCACTGCCCTATTTCAGGCTGTCATCACTTCTCACCTGGACGGGGGGCAATTTCCTTTTGTTTTTCATTATTAAAAATTGTGCTTATAATTGATACATAAGAAGTGTACATGTTCATGGGGCATAGTTGTGATGTTTCAATATATATATACATCGTGTCATGATCAAATCAGGGTAGTTCGCATGTCTGTCGCCTCAAACTTTTATCATTTCTTTGTGGTGGTTACTTTCAAGGTCCTCCTTTTTAGCTATCTTGAAATATTTGATACATTCTCATTAGCTATAGTCCCCTTACTATGTAATAGAACACCAGAATGCATTTTTTCCTAACTGTAACTTAGTACCCATTGACCAAACTCTTCTATTCCCCCACTGCCAGCCTCTGGTAACCAGTATTCCACCCTCTACTTCTATGAGATCAACTTTTTTAGATTCCACATGTGAGGGAGATCATGCAGTATGTGTCTCTTTGTACCTGGCTTATTTCACTTAGCATTATGTCCCTTACATTCATCTATGTTGTTACAAATGACACAACTTCATTCTTTTTTATGGTTGAAAAGTAGTCCTTTGTGTATATATACCACATTTTCTTTATCTATGTATCCATTGGTGGACACTTAGACTGATTACATCTCTTGGCTATTGTGTGTAGTGCTGCAATAAACATGGGAATGCAGCTTTCTCGTTGACATATTGATTTCAAATCCTTTGGCTATATGCCCAGTAGTGGAGTTGTGGAATCATTTGGTAGTCCTATTTTTAACTTTTTGAGAAGCTCTCATGCTGTTTATCATAACGGTTGTACTAATTTACATTCCCACCAACAATGTAGAAGAGTTCCTCTTTCTCTACATCCTTGCCCGTGTCTGTTATTTTTTGTTTGCTTGTTTTTGTTTTTGTCTTTTTGACAATAGCCATTCTAACTGAAGTTAGGGAATATCTCATTGTGGTTTTGATTTTTCTTTTCTCTGATAATTAGTGATGTTGAGCATCCTATCATATGCCTGCTATTTGTATGTCTTCTTTTGAGAAATGTCTATTCAGGTCTTCTGCCCATTTTTTGATTGCATTATTTGGTGGGTTTTTTGTTTTGCTTTTGCTATTGAGCTATTCAAGTTCCTTATATATTCTGGATATTGACCTGCTATCAGATGCATAGTTTGCAAATTTTTTTCCCATTCTGCAGGCTGTCTCTTCACTTGACTGTTGAACAGAAGCTTTGTTGTACAGAAGCTTTGTAGTTTCACGTAATCCCATTTGTCTGTTCTTGCTTTTGTCGCCTGTGCTTTTGAGGTCCCATCCAAAAATCCTTGCCCAGACCAATGTCATGAAGCATTTCCCCTGTTTTCTTCTAGTAGTTTTATAGTTTCAAGTCTTATGTTTAAGCCTTTGATCCACTTTGAGTTGATTTTTCTTTTCTTTCTTTCTTTCTTTCTTTCTTTCTTTCTTTCTTTCTTGTGTTGTGGTCTTACTCTATTGCAGGCTGGAGTACAGTGGCACAATCATGTCTCACCGCAGCCTTGGCCTCCTGGGTGCGATCTTACTTTATTGCCCGGACTGAAATGCAGTGGCACAATCATGGCTCACTGCAGACTTGGCCTCCTTGGCTCAGGTGATCCTTCCAGCTCAGCTTCTCAAGTAGCTGGGACTATCGGTGCACACCACCACACCCGGCTAATTTTTTGATTTTTCATAGAGATGAGATCTCACTATGCTGCCTAGGCTGGTCCTGAACTCCTGGGCTCAAGCAATCCTCCTGCTTCACCCTCCCAGAGATTATAGAACTGAGCCACCATGCCCAGCCTTGAGTTGATTTTCTATGTGGTGAGAGATAAGTGTCTACTTTCATTTTTCTGCTTGTGGTATCTAGTTTTCCCATCATCATTTATTGAAGAAACTTTCCTTTTGGGGAAACTGCTTTCTAATGGGTCTCTGGGTCTAGTATCATCACCCCACCAGACACATCCAGATAGCTGTCAGGGAGATCACTGTAAAGCATGGCTCAGTTTATATTTCTCTGCTGCTTAACCCTATCTGATTCCTCAGTGCCAGTAGGATAAAGTCCAAACACCTTGGCATGTCATTTCATGTCATGTCAAGTCCTTCTCCAGCTGGCTCCATCCTCCCAGTTTCCTCTCTTACACTCTCTACCCTGTATCCTGTGGGAGAGAGTTCAGATTGCTCCCAATTCACATTTTCGCCTTCTTCCCGGTTAAAATCATAACAACTGGTCATTCTATTTCCTGGTCTCTCTTGCAGTTAGATGCGGCCAAGTGACACCATTTTGGACCATGGAATGTAAACAGAAGTATCATGTGAGAGTTTCCAAGCACTTTTTCAGGAGGGGGCTGGCACATGACCTCTGTCCCATTCTTTTACTTCCTGGAACGCATTCTCTTAGCCTGGAACGCAGATGTGACGGTCACCACCTTGGACGTGAAGCTGAGGGTCACACCCACCCAAAGGGAGAAGGAGCAACAAGCTGGAACATGCCACAGCCTGACTACTTACCTCTGGAACGTTCGGTGAGATATGAACCTCTAATGTGGTCAAGTCGCTGTTATTCCGAGTCTCTGTCCTTTGCTGCCGAGCCTTATCCTAACTGACCCAGAATTTGGTACCAGATACAGGATGCTGTAGGTAACTCCACGCTTTGCTTTTTCTTTCTTTACATTCCAAAAGGATTCAAGGAGCCAGCCAGCCCCACGGTGTGATTCTTCACTCTTGCTGTAAAGGTGTGTTGCCATCCCCACGTGGCCTTCCCACATTCTGATTTCCATGGATACTTTTTGTCCCAGGTGACTACAAGCGGTCATCCAAAGAACTGTTCTGTCACTGCATACGGCAGACCGTAGGCCTTGCAAAGTACATCTGTGTGGCAGACTGGCACCCAGAACCATCCCTCCAAGGCATTCTGGAAGTGTGGCTTTATATCTAGTCCTGCAGAACAGGCAAAACACTGGGAACAGACGTCGTGTGAGTCCATCCAGTGTGGCTGACAGACATTCCTCAGTCCAGCCTCACGGGCCAGCTCGTCCCTCACAGACTTGCCAAGATGATTGTGCCTCCTTTGTGTCGCTTCTGCATTTCCTTCTACCCTGAATCTTGTCTTTCTCCCTGCCTCACTTTTCTGTTTTGTGAGTTTATGCTCCTCTTTCAGTATTAGACTCAAACCATCACCCCTGGCAGAACAAATCCCTCCTGTCTGCTCCTGGTTCTGAGCAGCGCTTGGAACATCCCTCGGCTAATGTCCTTAGAGGAATCCCGTTAACTGGTTGACAGATCCCTCTTCTCTGCTGAAATGTGAGCTCCCCACGGGCAGAATTATAAGTGACTGTCCTTGTGTCTCTCTGCATTCCTATTTGTATCCTCACGCTGGCACAGAGCAGCCGCTGAGAAAATGATTGTTGAACTAGTAAATATTGATAATGGCTCTAAGCAAAGCTACCCCCTCTTTCAGACTAGAGGGTGAAAGGTAGACTTTGTTTTTGTTTTTGTTTTTGAGTTGGAGTCTCACCCTGTCCCCCAGACTGGAGTGTGGTGGCACGCTGGAAGGGTAGACTGTGGAGGAACACTGTGTGTCTGGATCTTGGCTCTACTGTGTACACCAGGGGGCAACTTGGTCATATTACACAACTTCTCTGTGCCTTGGTTTCCATCTCTGTTAACTGAGGACAATCGCATCTCCGGGTTTGCTGGGAGGATTAAGTGGCACAGTCCCTGTGAAGCATTAACAGAGACCCTAGCACACAGATAGAAGTCAGTCATTGGCAGCGATTATGATTGTGGTGGTTGTTGATCTTTTGCATACTCCTCACTTTTTCTTTTTCTCTCCTCTCTCTGCACACTTTGCTTTTCAATAACATGTCGAGCCAGGCATGGCGGCTCGCTCCTATAATCCTAGCACTTTGCGAGGCCGAGGCGAGAGGACTGCTTGAGCCCACGAGTTTGAGACCAGCCTAGACCTCGTCTCTACAAAATATCAAAAAATAAGCCGGGCGTGGCAACACATGCCTGTAGTCTCAGCTACTCAGGAGGTTGAGGCAGAAGGATTGCCTGAGCCCAGGAGGTCAAGGCTGTAGTGAGCCAGGATTGTGTCACTGTGTTCCAGTCTGGGTGACAGAGTGAGACCCTCAACTAAAAAAAAAAGAGTAGCATATCAATGCAACAAACATTTTCTGAGCCTCAGCACTGTGCCAGGACAAATATAGCCACCACCTTGGGGAGCTTGCTGTCTTTTGAGGAGGCAGACACATAAACCATGAGATGTAGATGTTTTCGTGGGTTTCCATGGATGCCTGGGGAGAGAGGCAGTCACGTGATCAGAAAAGAGCTGAACAGGAAGTGATCTACAGAGGGAAGGATCCTTGATTTAACTCTTGAAAGAGGAGTGGGAGGGAGAAAGGACTTTTAGTCAGAGAGAACAACAGGTGCAGAGACTGCAAAGGCATGGAGATATCTAACACACTGTGGGGCTTGGGGATCTGCCAATGGTTCAGCAAAACTAGCCTGCTGGTTCTCACACCTGAGCAGGAGTCTGAGTCCCTGGAAGCTTTGTGAAGATGCAGATTGCACGGCCCCTCCCCCCAGAGTTTTTGGCCCCTCAAATCTAGGGTAGGGCCTGACATTTTGCATTTTTAATGAGTTTCTAGGTGATGCTCATGTTGCTGGTCCAGGGACCACACTGAGACCAGCGGGAGGTCAGAGCGTAGGGGCTGAGAGGGGTGAGTGGAAAATGGTGGGAAATAGAATTCGACTTCAGATGCTAACTCCCAAGTTTAGATTTTATATCCTTTTAAAAAACAATGAAGGAGGAAGCATGTGATCCGATCTATGAGGCACGAATGAATTTTAAGGCATAGACTTCCGAATGAAAGACATTTGAAGAGTTGAATCCAGGTAAGTTCTGGGTGCTCTGTTGGGCACAGAGCCCAGACCTGGGCCGAGTCCCCAGCCCCTAGGCCCAAGCTTTTCTCCCTGGGCTGCTCTTTCTTCCTGATCATGAGGGTAAAGGCTTTTGCCCACGCCCTCCATCTCAGGTGAGACCGGGCGTGTTCCGGGTGGTGGGACCGTAGACAGCCTCCACCCACCCCTTCGCTTCCTATGGACGCCTCTTCTGCCAAGCATCCTCAGCCTTCCTCTCCCCTCTTGCTCTTCCCACCTGACATAGTTTAAGTCAAACCTTCACACCCTTTCGGAGTTCCCTGAGTCACACCAACCTACTGCTCCATTTGGCTGCTGTTATTGGTATCCTTTAACCAAAGACTCCTCAGTGAATGCCCATCGCCTCTGCCTTTCCTCACCCTGGTCCTAACCCCCTCAGTCTCACTCTGCTCCCATCTCTACCATGAAATAGCATCCTGTATGTTCTATTTTTTTTAATTGCATCACCCCCACTACCACCAAAATGGCTTAAGAAAACCCCACGTGAGGAGTTCCAGTAAAAAGAGTCCATAAATGTTGTTAAAAATACGACAATGGCATTGAGTTTTTAAGCCTTCAAGCTTTTTTTTTTTTTCGGAGTATTTCTCTGTTGCCCAGGCTGGAGTGCAGTGGCATGATCATGGCTACCGTAGCCTCAACCTCCTGGGCTCAGGCGATCCTTCTGCCTTAGGCTTCTAAGTAACTGGAACTATGGGGACGCATCACCATGCCTGGCTAACTTTTTTTTTTTTTGTAGAGACAAGGTCTCACTAAATTGCCCAAGCTGGTCTCAAACCCCTGGGCTCAGGTAATTCTCTTGCCTCCCAAAGTGCTGGGATTATGGGTGTGAGCCCCCATGCCCAGTCTTCAGCCTTTTCCAAATTTTATTAACCTTTCTATTTCAAAATAGCTTACAAGGAACCCATACGTGGTAAGAGTTATTATTGTCCCTAACTTAGCCAACATCATCTAATTTGTCTAAATGGATGAAATGAAAATGAGATCGAGACGTCCGTAAAAAGTAATTCCTAGAGACAGGATGTCTTACGCTTTCCTGGCCTGTCTCTCTGCTCCTTGGAAACAGGATTTATCTACCTTTGTGTTAATTACTGTCCTGGAGTATTCACGAATTGTCCCTTGTTTGTATATTTTAAGAATTTTTAGAGACCTGAGATAAAAAATGGGGCTTTTCAGCACTGGGAGCATCAACAAAGCTTACTCGTAAAAGTTGTTCATGCAACTGTCATTAACAAATGTGGGCCACCCACTGAATCAGGTCCAAGCTCTTGGGTCTGTAGCAGAGACTGGAGACTGGCCTGTTTCCTGAAGAGGAATCTCCTGTGTGGTGACAGCCAGAGATCCCACACTTCTGCTTTGAACCTCTCCTTTTCTTCTGGAAGATTCCAGTTGCTGCAAATCCTTGGTGGCATACAGCTTTTTCACAGGCACCTTCCAACAGCGAGGGAGCAGCTGTAATGTCTCCAAAATAAATTTCTGAGCCAGCCAGGGTGCTTTTTATAACATCTATGAGTCAGAAGAACTAAGGAGTTCCAGAAACCAAACAGAAAGACCCATTTCTTATCAATAATTTTGTTTCTTTTAAATATTTTCTTCCACCTTCTTCCTGCTGTGACTTTGCAAAATCCACAGCTTTCTCAACTGTTCATATTCTTCCCTGGAAGCAGAACTAATGATTTTATTTGGCTAATCAGTGAGAGCATCGGGCATTCTTTCTTCGACATTGTCAGGATCATCTAGGTTTAAGGGTTTCTCTCTTTTTTAAATTTTATTTTATTTATTTATTTTTTTTAGTTGGAGTCTCAATCTGTCGCCCAGACTGGAGGGCAGGGGCACGCTCCCGGCCATCGCAGCCTCGACCTGCTGGGCTCCGGCGATCCTTCCGCCTCAGCCTTCCAGGTAGCTGGAACTACAGGTGCGCGCTACCACACCTGGCTAATTTTTTGATTTATTGTAGAGATGAGGTCTCGCCAAGTTGCCCAGGCGGGTCTCGAACCCGTGGGCTCCAGCAATCCACTCACCTCGGCCTCCCAAAACGCAGGATTACAGGCTGAGCCACCGAGCCCGGTCAGCTTCTCTCTTTTTAAAGCACATAAATTCCTCTTTTAAACTCAGTTTTGAGTCACAGCTCGGAAAGTCTTGGTCTTAACTCTCATGCTCCCCTTCTCCTGAATCCTTCAGAGAGTTCACACAGGGTGCTGGGGGGACTCACCCCCAAATTTTCAAGAAGAACTAGCATGTGTAGCATTCCTGAAGGGAACCCACAGAAGCCCAGGGAGGTGAACCGGTGAGGCGGGCTGGGGAGGGCATGGAGAAGGCTCTCTCGTCCATTTCCAACTCTTTCGCACCAGCATCATCCTCATATCAAAAGAGAAAACCAGCCACCCTATTTTATACTTGAGGCAATCCAGTGAAACCCAAGTGTTCATCTTACTGGTTTAGCAGCTCTCTCCAATGCAAAATGCTTTGGAAGTTATTTTAAAACTCCCAGAATATTTATTCTTGCTCACTTGTTTCTGCGAACTCAATTTAAAATGGGCTTTCTTAGTTCTCCCTTTCTCGTCTTGGAGGAACCCACCACGTCCCTACCTGCATGTCTGAGCCAGATTTGTTTCTTCTAACCCGTGTTAGGAGGCTGAGAACAGCAAGGATGACTACTGAGACACTGGGGATTCTCCACAAGGATAACTAGGCGCTGCCCAGGACTGATGGGTTTCCTGAAGGCTTGTAGTCTTTCTTTACTTTTCTTTTTTTTTCCCCCCTAGGGCAGTGGCCTGATCACAGCTTACCACAGACTCAAACTCCTGGAGCCAAGTGATCCCTCCCGAGTAACTGAGACTACAGGCATGCACCACCATGCCTGGCTAATTTTTTTTTATTTTTATTTGTTGTAGAGAAGAGGTCTCGCTATGTTGCCCAGGCTGGTCTCAAACTTCTGGGCTCAGGTGATCCGCCTCAGCCTCCCAAACTGCTGGGAGTACAGGCATGAGCCCCCGCATCTGACCTGCTTAGTTTTTCAAAATAAAGTAGTGAGGAACTAGGGAGAAATTATTGTCAGTGAAGGCCTCAAGCACCCCATAAAGTCTTCAGGTTGGTGTGATGTCATGGAAACCTTACCCACCTCTTTGAAAGTGATCCCGAGTTTTAGCACATTACAGGGACTGACACAAGGCAGACACTTGACACATCTTTATAGGATGAATGAAAAAACAGACTGCTAAAGTGAACTAAAAAACATTTCTTGAATACTAAGGACATTTCCTGATACTTTCTATCAAATGTTTTGATTTGAAAAATATTAGTGTTTCCCACAATCTTGTTTCTAGATTTGGTCTCCCCAAAATGATGAATAAAGGGGTTTCTGGCCCAGCAGTGACTGTTATGGTGGTAGCCCATCTCTCCATCCCTGGTAAATTTAAATATACCAAGGGAAGGTTGGAAACTGTAATGTCAAACACCATTATCAACATATTCTGTAGGCTAGGTGCATTGGCTCATGCCTGTAATCCCAGCACTTTGAGAGGCCAAAGTGAGAGGATTGCTTGAGCCTATGAGTTCAAGACCAGCCTAAGCAACATAGTGAGACCCTGTATCTACAAAAAAATAAAAATAAGAAAATGAGTCGGGCATGGTAGCACACATCTGTAGTTCCAGCTACTTGGGAGGCTGAAGTGGGAAGATTGCCTGAGCCCAGGAGTTTGAGGCTGCAGTGTACAATGATTGGGCTACTGCACTCTGGTCTGAATGACAGAGACCCCAACTCAATAAATAAATAAATAGGTAGGTAGATAGATAGATGATATTCTATGGAATCCTCCACGTGTCACATGTGAGCATCAAGAAAACACAACTAGCCAGGTTGTGCTCAGTGTCTCAGCCTGTAATCCCAGCACTTTGGGAGGCCGAGGTGAGTGGATTGCCTGAGCCCATGGGTTTGAGACCAGCCCGGACAACTTGGCGAAACCTCATCTCTACAATAAATAAAAAATTAGCCAGGCATGGTAGCATGCGCCTGTAGTTCTGGCTATTTGGAAGGCTGAAGCCCAGCAAGTCAACAATGGGGTGGCTGTGAGTGTGCCACTGCACTCCAGCCTGAGCAACAGAGTGAGACTCTGACTCAAAAAAAAAAGAAAGAAAGAAAGAAAGAAAGAAAAGAAAACACAACGAGTCTATAACTGCAGGCAGGGAAGGGCCCCAGACTTGCTGGCATTCCCCTCAGCTGCTGGAGAGGATGGCCAGATGATGACAGAGGGGGCGTTCTCTCTCCAGGTCTGCAGTTGGCAATTCTGGGGTTTGTCCACCAGATATGCCACCCAGGGAGACAGAATGTATAAACTAGATGTGTGAGAGCAAGGACAGGGACCCCAGCCTTTGCAAGAAAAGGCTGAAGACTAGTGTGGGACTGTGTCACACACTCGGTGGGGGGTCATGGACTAGGGCCTCCGGCATCTTCCTGGATCCACACCCAGTGAGTGTATGCCGAACCTCAGGGCCGACTCCCCCTAATCAGTGCTGCCATGATTGGATCAGGGGTTTACAAACTGTGTTTCACACAGTCTGGGATGATCTACCCGGCAGTCCTAGTGAGGGTTGGCATATGATAAGAATTCAAGTGTCTCCTCTTCTGAGCTGCTCAATTCTTTGCTTTTAAATTGCTTTTGTATGGGCCGGGCTCACAAGCTCAGCCAGTAATCCCAGCGCTTTGGGAGGCCTAGGTGAGTGGATTGCCTAAGCCTGCGGGTTCGAGACCCGCCCGGGCAACTTGGCAAGACCTTATTTCTACAATAAATAAAAAATTAGCCGGGCGTGGTAGCGCACGCCTGTAATTCCGGCTACTTGGAAGGCTGAGGCAGAAAGATCACCGGAGCCCAGCGGGTCAAGGCTGCGGTGGCCAGGAGCGGCCACTGCACTCCAGTCTGGACAATAGTGAAACTCCAACTCAAAAAAAAAAAAAATTGCTTTTGTATGTTAGGCTTCACTCTTTTATTAGATGGCAAATACTCCATTCTTCAGACAACAGTGGTAGCTCATAAGGCCAATGATAAGTGTTTTCATTTGTTCCTGAATGTCACTGGATTTAACGTGGGACCCTGCTTCACTGAACACATATGTCTTAGGCTGAAGAGGCACCGCCTTCTCTGAGCTTTTCGTTCCCAAACGAAAATATTTGAGACCGAGTTTTCATTCCTGTGACTTTCATTGTGGGAAAACTGAGAACTCAGCACTGATTTTTTATTAAGCATTTAACACAACAGAAGGGGATGGAACTGAAGGGTGAATGCTTTTGAAACTTGTGATTTTGAGCTTTTTCATGTGGGAGGCATAAGTGATTATCTTCTGGCCCTGACAGTTCTGTTTTACCTGGTATCATGGGGGAGCTGTGCTTTTTTTGTTCCATATTGTATGAATAATCTCAGCTCGCATGAACTATAGTAAGTACTCTACATTTGAACCTTCAAGTTGCAAACTTTCAATCAAATCATGCATTCGCATGTCTAATCATACAAGTTAGTTTACATGTCTGGCATACATTGTCCCATGTGTGCAAGGTGCTGTATTGTAAAATTAAAAATGATTTCTACAATAAACTAGTGGATTGCCTGAGCCCGCGGGTTCGAGACCCGCCTGGGCAAGCAAGACCTCATCTCTACAATAAATCAAAAAATCAGCCGGGCATGGTAGCGCGTGCCTGTAAGTCCGGCTACTCGGAAGGCTGAGGCGGAAGGATCGTCGGAGCCCAGCAGGTTGAGGGTGACAGAGTGAGACTCCAACTCAAAAAAAAAAAAAAAAAAGAATGTACTTCAGTTGGGTGAAGTGGCTCATGACTGTAATCCTAGCACTTTGAGAGACTGAGGTGGGAGAATCATTTGAGCCCAAGTATCTGAGACTTGCCTGGGCAACATACTGAAATCCCATCACCACAAAAAAAAAATTGTTTTAACTAGCCTGGCATGGTGGCATGCACCTGTAGTCCCAGCTATTGGGAAACTGAAGCAATATATATATAATTCTTTTTCTCTTAGAGACAAGGTTTTGCTGTGTCACCTTTGCTGTGTCTCAGGCTGGAGAGCAGTGTTGATATTATAGCTCACTGCAGCGTCGAACTCCTGGGCTTAGGGATTCTCTTGCTTCAGTTTCCCAAGTAGCTGGGACTACAGGTGCATGCCACCATGCCTGGCTAGTTAAAGCAATTATATATAAAAACTTCAGTGTGTGTGTGTGTGTGTGTATATATATATATATATACAGCCTCTATTCTTCTTATATATATATATATATATATATACACACACACACACACACATACACACACACACACTGAAATTTTTTAAAAACTAGGGAAGTGTAAAAGATAAATTAGGAAACCAACATAACGTCCTAATTTAAAGTTATATGCAAGTTATGCAAAGAACAACCTTTTAATTGAACAAGTCAAGTGCTGGATGGCTTTTCCATGTTTTCCACTACCTGGTGACCATTCTGTGAAAGTTTACTATAAATATCCCAAAATAAAACCCCATTAGCAAAACCCAGTTCAATTTGATTCATTTCAGTAACTACTTATTAAGCTACTATTGTATTTTGAGGACTGGTTTAGGCTATGTTAGGAACACAAAAGTATTGCATAGGGACCCTATCTTAAAGGTGCTTACAATTAAGATACAAAGGCAAACAAATAAAAGAAACAATTCTTAAACAAGATAAAACAGCACTAAGTAAGCACTGAACATAAAGTAAAAAGAAAGAAACCAAATATAGGCCTGAAATTTCAAGCTTCTAGATGAATAGAGACTTGAGATAAGGTTTAGAACATTTGGGAGAAGCCAGAAAATAAAAGCAAATGAAAATCAAGAGAATGTTGTACTTGGTATGTGAGGTGTTGGGAAGCCTGGAAATTTCTTAATTATATGACTAACATAATAAAAGTAGGCATTTGGGACAATTAGTCCAGAACAAGTCTTCAGTGTGGACAAGACCAAAGAGATGGAGACCATGTCAGAAGCAGCACTCCAACTATGAGTTGATGAGGCCTAGGAAGATCAATTGTCACAGAGAGAGAAAGGAAAAAACCAGAACAGGATATTTCAAAAGAAAATATGGAAGAACATTTTAAATTATGTAAAAAAGAATAGAAATTACATTTTGGACATGCTGATTTGGAACGATAGTGAAACACAAAGGTAAAGATTCCAAACTGAAATCCTGAGGCTTGCATTTCAGAAGTTATTTATTAACTAATGGTAGCATTACATAGCACTTCTCTATTTTTCGTTCTCTACCGAAGAGTAAAGTTTCACCTCAAAGAAATCCTCATGAAAATTAGTCTTGATAAGAATTCATATTCAACTAATTGAGTTCCTTCTAACTGCCAGTCACTGTGGTAGACACTTTCACATACATTATCACATTTAATTCTCATAGCAACTGCGCAAAGTTGTTTATCTAGAAATTCTAATTAATTATATTGTAATGAAAATGCAACTGCCAAATATTAATCAAGGATTCATTGAATTAATTAGACATATATTGTTTGATTTCTAATCCTATACTGCTCCACTGCCCAGATTCCAATTTTCCTTTTAATAGACATTAATAGCACAAAGTAACAAAAAGAGTAGTTCAATGTCAAATAACGCTCACGAATCAAATGCCTTCGTGAAAACAGAAACATTGGGGGATGGAAGGCCCAAGTTACAGACTAAGCCCAACCTTAGGCAAATCACTAAGTTTTCTTTACTTCGTCTGTCACATGAATTAATGATTCTCAATCAGTCTAGCCGTTGGGGTTGTTGCATGGCTCAAATGGTGGAAAAGCCATTTACTAAACAGAAAGATGTAAATCAAAGGTTTAGGAAAGAAGAAATGAGGATATTTTTTCTCTGGGTCTCTCTTCTTCCATGCTTATAATCTTTTCTCAAGAAGGCTTTAAGGATTAAGAGAGGTGGCATGAAGAAGAGCCCTTTCAGTTTCCATCATTGGAGGACCCTGAGGTTCTCATCAGTGTACAGTATCTATCCCTTTTCTTTCTAGTACCCCTAAGTCTGTGCCCAGATATGCCTATGTAACTAAGACTACCACTTGCTATTAATGATCAATTATATGGTTTTACCCAATCACTATTAAAACTCTTGACTTGGCCGGGTGCACTGGCTAAAGCCTGTAATCCCAGCACTTTGGGAGGCTGAGGAGAGAGAATCACCTGAGCCCAGGGGTTCGAGACCAACCTGGGCAACTTGGCAAGACCTTGTCTCTACAAT
>CAUYQG010202254.1:64-10388 GCA_963574415.1 Tarsius wallacei | reverse complement strand
TACATTTTTTTTTTTTTGAGTTGGAGTCTCACTCTGTCGCCCAGTGCAGTGGCCGCTCCCGGCCACCGCAGCCTCGACCTGCTGGGCTCCGGCGATCCTTCCGCCTCAGCCTTCCAAGTAGCTGGAACTACAGGCACGCGCGGCCGCGCCCGGCTGATTTTTTTTTTATTTTATTGTAGAAATGAGGTCTCGCTTGCCCACGCGGGTCTCGAACCTGTGGGCTCAGGCAATCCACTCACCTCAGCCTCCCAAAGGCGCAGGATTACAGGCTGAGCCACCGAGCCCGGCTAGCAGTATTTTAAATTGAACTCAGTGGACCATAAGGCATAAGGAATTCCTGTTTAGATTCTTTCATTCTATCAGTCATTGAGCAGTTAATATGCTCTTTCTTAAAATTCATTTCTCCTTCTTGTCTTAACTTAGATGCCACGTCCTCAAGGAACCTCCTTCATGACTTCTCCTTCATGATCCTATTTATGATATAGTAGCCCTCCCATTTATTTAGCTCAGCACCTTGTTTTCTTCCTTCTTAGCCTTTCTTATTTTTATTTTTCTGGTAACTGTGTTTTCTGTCTCCCTCGCTAGACTGAAACAGAGGGTGGGTCTGTCACAATCTCCATTATATCCTTAGCACAGTGCCCAGCACGTAATATGTGTTTAATAAGTTCAGTGATAGGGTGAGCAAATGAACAATGAATAACTACTCAGCGTCTGACCTCAGTTGGCTCATAGTCTAGAGCAGGGAGATCTTATGCAGATAGATGATGTTTTCAACACTGTCGACAAGCACAGACAACACGCTGAGCAGGGCGCTATCAGAGAACAAAGAGAGGGCAGCTGGAAGACTTTCCAAAGAGATTATGCTTAGTAGGTTTCTCAAGGGTAGGTAGGAATTGGCAAAGCAAAAAAGTGAGAAGGCATATTTAAGTTAAAAGGCAAATTTTAAATGATGGCATTGAGGATGAGCCCAGGCATGAGTGGGGCAGAAACAGGGAAGGCTTCAGGGAGCTGGGGATGGATGAGGGGCCCTAAGAAGGGTCCCCTCTGGCCAGCTCCCACCTCCCCTCCCCTCAGACTGTCTGGCCAGGAATCCCATTCATTTTTACAGTGAACTTGTTGCTCTTTGGTAGACGGTCTAAGCCCAGAAATGGAATAAGATTATCTTCGTGTTTATTTTAGTCTCACTTTAAGGATCTTATCTCTAGAAAAATCCCCCATTATGGTTCACCATAGGAAGACGCGATAGAAGGGCCACTTTCAAAAAAATCCAATTATTTTCCCCAACCCCATTAAACTGTCATGAAGTTATTCTTTATTTACAAGTGCAGATTCATTGCTCACAGTCCACGAGCCTCAAGGAAGGAAGGCAGACATGAAATCCTGAGGTACACAACTGTTTTGTTGCCTGGACTTTGGGGATAAATTTTCAGGGTTTTACGAAGAATTAGCTTTCATACTAAACTTTATTAAATTCTATCACTGAATTCTTTCCCTTTGGAAAGGGTCTTTCAACCATTAAGCCTGGAGAGCAGCCCATGTCAGATTAATTCCAAATGAAATGTAGCGGAGGATCTGGAATCCTCTGAGAACAGACACATAAGTCTCATTAAATTTGTATAGATGCTCACAACAAAGCCCAACTCAATTATATACCGAGAGTGGTACTCAGAGAGACTGACAAGGCTGAGGCCTGGGCAAGGGTCTCCTGGGCATGCACAATGAAGGCTGCAGAGAGAAAGCAAGCACCACGTACCCCCGTGAAATTTTCTTTGGCCAATTGTAAAGGGAAAATCACTTGGAGGTGCCAATTAGCCTCACTTCTTTTTGTCCACTTTCATTTATTTTCCCTTATCAAATCAAGATCTGTGACAGCTTAATCCGAACTCAAGCTCTGGGTCAAATATTTACAGGCCAAAAGTGGTGAAGAAAAACTCTGAGTGAAACCCTAGGCTGAGATCCAAGTAGAGGACTAATTTACCTTGATGAAATAATTACAATGGTAATAGCTTGAAAGAAAGAAAATGATGTTCTTGAACAAAAGGGTTGACCCCCCCATTCTCACCCTCTACCCTCTTCCCGAGAAGCAGAAATATCCAGTCCTCGGCTGCCAGCAATATAAAACAAATATTTGGGGGCTCTGTTGGGTTTTTGGAATTGTTTGTTTGGTTTTGGTCCTATTTTCCACAGCAGTTTTTCCTTAAAATAGAGCATCTATTACACAGCTAATAGGAAATCTACTTATTGTCTTTGCAGGCCCAGTAAGCTTGGACAAAATATATTCTTAAGGCATGTGAAGTTTGCTTTTGGCAAAAGAGAGCAATTCAGAAAATCATGCAGAGAAGGCGGGACTACATGGTTGAGAGCTCCTTGGAGGCAGAATGAAGCAAGAAAATATTCTTTAGCTAAATCATTACTGAGCCCTTTGTTGACACTTAATAAATGGTACATATTAGCATATGTCTTTAACTCTCAGACCTACTTTTTCACATTTTAATGTTTCTGGAATTATAGTGTATCTTATATTTAAAATGTTCATTGATTTAGTGTAGCGGTGTCTCATTTTTTTCCTGAAACACTATTATTAAATTCGGAGTGAATCTTGCAACAAGGAACACCTAAACATTGAAATCATATAATTATTGCTACTTAAAGTTAAGAAATGACACAAGGAGACATCTCACTGAAAGGACTTTGACTGATGGACAATTAAATGACCAGACAAGGAAGACTTTTGAATGCAATGTCTAGGTGTTTGTGAACTTGTGATCTGCAATATTTGATGTTTTCTGAGCAAGAGAGTGGTATGCCTAGAGACATTCATAATAGTGACATTGGAGGAAGAAGAGAAAGAGATACTAGAGGAAAAAAGAATGAAGGCTATTGAAAATGTCCTGATGAAAGCTGAGAGAGCCAGAGCTACAGTAACACTAGTGTCCAGATAAAGAGAAGGAACAAGATTTGAGAGGTTGGAGGAAGTAGAAAGGTTACCACTGATGACCTACTGGATGTTGGACTGCCAGCCTTGATTTACCATTTCACTCAAATATGAGTTTCCTTATGTAGTATAAAGATTGAAATGTACAACTCCTACTGGGCCTCCAGGTTATGAGTCTCGTGTGTGTTTTAAAAGCCTCCATGTTTTACAACTCACACTAAATCTCTCAGTCATCTACCTTGGGACCCACAGAGCACAACATATATACCAACACATGAGGTACCCTTGAGGACAGAGAAAAAATGGTTGCTCATGAAGCAGAGATACATCTTACAGGTAACATTGCTTGTGTCACATGAAGGAGATGCATAGAATGATATCTAGAACATTCTGCCTTCATCAAAATCTCACCGAGGGCAAGATCACATTTGAAGTTGAGGAAAGTATTCTGCTTTCAGGAAATTGATTATATAAATCTAAACCACAGTAGAAAAAAATCATTCCATAGATTATCATGAATTTCAAATAAAATTCAAATTTCTTAGCCCCATATTCAACCCAGCTTTCTTTTGCTGTTTTGCTGCACCTATAGTAATAATTATTAATAAGAACTACTACTTACTAAGCATTTATCATGTGTCAGTAATTTTACAAATCACTTTACATTATCTTATGCAATCCTCATTAAATAATCATCTAATCCAGACTAAAATTTTTTAATATACAAGGGAGGACACACAAAAAAATGGAGTTTATTTATACAAAATTGTATTTATTCTTGCACGTTTAAACTTCAGTCACCTTCTAAGTACTCTCCCTTTGACACAATACATCTAGTGAGATTTTATTTTTTCCACCGCTCAAAACAGTTTTTGAACTGAACAATCTTGATGCCTTTTAGTGCTTCTGCTGTTTTTTGTTTCACTTCTACCACATTGGTTAAACATTTCCCTTTGAGAATTTTTTTCATCTGGAGAAACAAACAAACAAAAAGTCCGTTAGGGTGAGACCGGGTGGATACGGAGGCTGGGGCACGTGGGTTATGCCATTTGGGGTCAAAATCTGCTGAACACTCAGCATAGTGTGGGCAGGTGCATTGCCATAGTGGTAGGACCAGTCACCTGTTTGCCACATCTTAGGATGTTTCTTTCACAAATCATGACACAACCTTCTCAAAACTTCAAGATAAAAACTTTGGTTGACCGTGTGATCTGAAGGAACAAATTCTGAGTGCACTACAACAGGGGGCCCACCCTCTAAAAGATAGTTCTGGTTTTGGGGGGTCCCCTTGTATAGTATTATTACCCCCATTTTATAGGTAAGAATCCTGAGGGTCCCAGAGATTCAGTAACATGTTAAAGGTCAAGATGTTAGTAAGTGGAAGATCAGAGAATCAAATTCAACTCTTGCCTGCTATGTAATCACGTAACTCCTATAAGACTAATAATCCTCTCACAGAGTGCCACTGAAAACTCAGAAAAACTTAAAAACAAGTATTTGAAGGCACCACAGAGTAACTGAAAGCAAACTGGAGGAAAGGGGAGCTAACATTGAAAGCAGATTAAAATTCCAGTGGGAAACTCGGCCGGAGAACAGAATATAGAGCAATTGCAGCCACTGAAAGGTGTGGGGGACAATCCCAGGGGGGAAAAAACAGAATGAAGAAGTCCTACATTCTGTGCATAAGCCCTGCCCTCATCTTTGGCTGAGCCATGAATTATAAATACATGAAGCAGACTCCAAGCAGCCCTAGAAGAGTGAGAAGTCAACTGAGATTAGATATTTGCAGTTTGAGTCCAGCCAAGTGAAGTGACAACAGCAGTCATACTGGATTACGGCCCACCCTAATGAGTCCATTCTACTTTAATTATCTCTTTAAAGACCCTATTTTCTCTCAGAATAGTCTCACTCTGAGGTACTGAGGGTTAGAACTTCAACATAAGAACTTGGGCGAGGAGGAGGGAGCAATTCAGCCCACAAATTCAGCCCATTTTATTTTTTAAAATAAAAAACTCGATGTCTCATCTTAAGAAACCGAGAGAAAGAATAAACTTAGAGTAGAAGGAAAGAAATAAAGATAAGAGAAGAAATCCATAAAAAGACAGCAAAGAATAGAGAAAATCAACAAAGCCAAAAATTGGTTTTTGACAAGATCAAGAAAAAAAAAAATGAACTCCCAGAAAAACTGATCAGGGAAAAAAAAAAAGAAGAAAGGAAGAGAATGCCAAGTAGTAGTATAGAAATACAGGAGGGGTTATCAGTACAGATCTTACAGATATAAAAATTACAATAATGGGATTTTATGAGCAACATTATTCCAACAAATTTGTCATTTAAATGAAATAAAATATTTGGGCAACCCCCTCGGGTCCCCTCCCACTGTGGACGCTTTTCTGTCCTCTCAACAAATCCTGCTTTAAAAAAAAAAAGAAACAAAAATTTTTTATTAAAAATACAACTTAACAAAAGTGACACAAGAAGAAACAGAAAATCTCCAGAGTCAAATATCTATTGAAGAAATTAAATTCATGATTAAAAAACTTCTGACAAATAAAACTTCAAGCCCATGATTTCACTAGTGAATTACACCAAACATTTAAGTAAAAATAAACATCAATCTTACACAAAGTTTTCCATAAAATTAAGGAAGAAGGCACATTTCTCAACTCATTTCATGAGGCCAGCATAACTTTAATACCAGAATTTGACAAAGATATTACAGAAACGAAAATTACAGACCAAGACTCCTCATGAACATAGATTCAAAAATCCTTAACAGAATGTTATCAAATTGAATTCAGGAATGTATAAAATATGATAATACATCATGTCCAAGGGGGGTTTAATCCCAGAAATGTAAGATGTTTTAACTTTCATAAAGCAATTAAGGCAATTCAACATGTTAAAAGGATAAAAGAGAAAAACTGCGTGATATTTTAATAGAGGCAAAGAAAACATTTGACAAAATTCAACATTCCTCCTTGATAAAGATTTGCAGCAAACTAGGAATAGAAGGAATCTTCCTTAATCTCATAAGAGTCATTTACAGCAAATTGATCATTTAAGTCATACTTATAAATCACTGAAATAGTGAATACTTGTCTGCAAAGATAGGGAAAAGTAAAAAATGTCTCTCTCACCATTCCTATTGAATCACTGTACCAGAAGTCCCAGCCAATGCAAAATGTAAATAAATAAATAAAGTGCATAAAGTTCAAAAAGTAAGAAGTAAAAGTGTTTCCATTTGCAGATGGCATTATTGTGTATGTAGAAAATTGTAAAGAATTTACAAAACAATTCTTAGAACAAATAAGTGAATGTAGTAAGGTCACAGTATGTTAATAAAAATCAAATGCATTTTCATATGCCAGCAACAAATAATTGGGAAAAAAATTAAAATGAAAAACAATTATATTTGCAGTAGTGTTAAGGAACATAAAATACTTCAGGATAAGTTTAACAAAGAGCATACAAGATCTCTACACATGTCCACATGTAGAAAAGTACAAAATATTACTGAGAGAAATCAAATATAACCTAAATAAATGGAGAGATATATCATGTTTGGGGATTGAAAGACTCAGTAATGTTAAGATGTCAGCTCTCCATAAACTGATTTGTAGAATCAATAATCACAATCATAATCCCTTTAGGGGTTTGCTACTCTTTTTTTTTTTTTTGTAGAACTTGAATGTCTTATTCTAAAATTCATACCAATTCAAGCTTCAAAAAGAAGACAAAGTTAGAGGAAATGGTATATAACTTTACAAAAGAGGTCTGCCAGTTCCTTAAACACTAAACATACACCTGCAAAAACTATGAGGCATCTGAGATTTTACTGTACTTCAGTCTAATATATTAGCCTGTCACAATTTCTTGGTTGCTGACAGAGGTCTTGAAACTCTTGAGTCAGAGACAAAGGATAGTTTATTATTCATAACCATAGCAGTCGCCAGAGTACCAACATTTGTGCTGGTTCCTAAGTCCCAATTGTTACAGGGAGACATGAAGGGGATCAGGTGACATCTACATAAGTCAAAGGTTGCATTACAGGAGAGGAATTATTTAGGGAGGAGCTTAGGGAACCCAAATATTTTATAATGGGCAGTAAAGCCTGCCAGAACTTTGCCCTGGAGAAAGACATTATTTTTTTAAATATTGCACAATAAACAAAGCCGCACCCTTGCTCTGGAAAGGACACATTTTCGCTTTCAATATTGTTCACACCACAAACATCCTTGAAAAAAATAATCTAGAATAAATGTAGTCAGTGTCTTTGCCTGTCAGATGTACCGAAATATGAGAGATTGACTGTTGTTTCCCAATATCACACTACCTTATAAGGTACTCATCAGTTCTACTCCTAGGTATTTACCGAAGAAAAATGAAAATATATATCTGTTAAGATTCTTGTATAAAAATGTTCATATAGCTAACTGTAATAGTCAAAAATTGGAAAAAGCTGAGGTTTTCAGTAACAGAAGCATGATGCACACTGTGGTATATGCATACAAAGGGATACTATTCACCAATGAAATGGAATGAAGTACCAGCGAGTGCAATAACATGGATAAATCTCAAAAATACTGTCTGCGTGAAAGAAACCATACACAAAAGAGTACCAAGTACGCAGACCCATTTTTATAAATCCTAGAACAGGTAAAACTAATCTATGGTGGGAAAAGATCACTTGCTTCTGGGGGTGTGAGAGCAGAGGATAACTGGGAAGAGTCATGAAGGGTAATGATTTCTATTGTGACAAGGCACTGGATTACATATTCATTAAAATTCACTGAATGGGCACACTTGATATCTGTGCATTTCATTATGTGTAAATTTTATCTCACAAGAAAAATTTTAAACGAATCACAGATATTAAACTCTAGTGAATGACAGGCTTCCAAAGAATTTTGACAAGATTGCTCTGATGTCTGCAACTTACTGTGAAATGCATTAAAAAAACGGATGGCTGAATAGATAGAGGATAGATAGATAGATAGATGGAAGAAAAAAGAGTAAGACAATCATAGTAAATTGTTCGTTGGAAGATTTAGTGTAAGCATATGTGTTCACTGCAATATTATTTCAACTCTTTGTGTGCTTACAATTTTTCATAACACGTTGAGGAAAAAATCTGTGCATGAGGAAGAGAATTTTTTAAATGACCTCAAATCTGTTTGACTTCAATCACTCAACTATTACATGTTATTATTTTCCTTGTGAATTAAACTAAGCTGACCTGCTCTTGTTTCCTCCCCCATCCTACATTTTCTCACCTCCGTGCCTTTGTTTATACAGTTTCTCCACCTGTAAAACTTATTTCTGGGGGTTTTTTGCAAGCAAATCCTACCAAACTTATTAGCAAAACACCTATTATCCTCCTTTCAGGAATCATCTCATTTACACTGTCCAAGAACCCCAGGGACTTTTGCAGTCCAGAAGGATGTCGATCTGGTTTCTCACCCAAGTGGACAGAGAGAACTAGGGACTTACCAGTCTTCCACGCTGTGATTTCTCATTAAGCCGCTATGCTGCCATTGAGCTACTACAAGTGCTGATTCTGGCTACTACGGCAGCACACTGTGACCGTGGTCACTGTGGTTCCTTGAGGCAGGGTGATCCTATTAATTCAGGGATAAGCTCTGATAGGTTCAGATTTACAAGATGGAAGCTCTTAGCCTTAGCTTTCGAGGGCCAAACCCTCCTAGAAGTACTGAGTTAGGATGGTTTATAATATCCACTAGCTCTTGAACCTAGAACTGCTGTTTCTTTTCTCTCAAGAGTCAGGTAGATTTTTTTTTTCTTACATTTTCAAAACACAAAGAATCTAATTATACACTTTTCCTAAAACGGTGGGGCTGTATACCATCTTTCTAAGTGAGTAATAACAATCATGATACTACCACTACTACGAATCATAGTTACTGATGACTCAAAAGTGATTTGTTCTTTCAAGAGAAACTTTCCAAGTGACTGTAAGAATCCCATACCCGCCCCAGCAGGAAAAAGTTGGGGGGGGGCAGAATGGAGGTATGCAGAATACTGCCTTCAGTGAGTCCAAAAGCAATATTATGACACCTCTCTCACTGCAAAAAAAAAACTATTAAACACACACACACACACGCACACACACAGAAACAAAGAGCTGAGTACTGCATGTTCTCACTCATAAGCAGGCCCTGGAACACTGGACATACTAGCACAGGTATGGGATCTGCAGACACTGGACTCTGCTAGGGGAGGTGCGGGGGGAGTGCACATACACTGGGTATCTGGTCCACTATCAGGGGAGAGAGGGCCAGCTAGAGGCCCAAACTTCACTTGCATGCAACTGACATATAGTAAATCCTCACTTTTACCCTACAACTCTAAATTTAAAAAAATAAAACACACACGCACACAATTTTAGTCCCTGATAGAGTATTCTACTACTTATAAGTATGAACAGGTTTAAAAGTACCTTGATGTCATGGTGACTAACAAAATACAAATAAATTTAAAAGCATTGCTAATTTATAGTGACATTTTATCCCTTTCTATATCTCAATAAGTAATCAAAAGCCCAGTGATGATCCTGCATGTATGGGAGGCTGGGAGTAGGGGAAAGCAATGCAGATTTTAAGATATGAAGCCAGAGTATTTAGACTCAAAAAGTTGGTGCTATTCATCTAATATGATTCTCCTCACTTCATCTCATATCTTAGCACACTTTGGGCTTCTCTCATGCGCCAGAAACTTATTTGGGTGCTGCACCTACAGTGATGAGAAAGAAGACACTCCCCTGACTTCAAGCAGCTCAAAGCCCAGCTGGGGATGTCATGGATTCAGCCATTACAATACCAGTGACTAACACCACTGAAGGGAAATACAGAGTACTACGAGAGGGATTGTCAAGGGGACTTCACTCACCAGAGGAGACTCCAGCAAGACTTGACAAACTTAAATTCGGGCTTGAAAGATATGCAGAAATCTCAAGCAAAGAGTAGAACTCGTAGGAGGTCCAACAATTAGGTTTGTGAACCATCCTAGAAAAAGTGCTATATACCTCATTGTTAAATATCACTACAGTCCCCTTCAAAATACTCCCGTTGGGAAGCTATGCACTGACGCCAGCACGTAGTTCACCCATCAAAGCAATTTTGGAACTCTCTTGCTGGAATGACCATTAGAGCTGTCATTGTTATTTGTTGGGGCCTGATAATTAAGTTCGCAGACTTGCCACCATGCACTTACATTGGCAGCACTGTACAAGTAACTGTATTGAAAGACCCTCCCTAATCACCTGATCTGGCCCCCAGAAATAAGTTTTACAGGTGGAGAAACTGTATAAACAAAGGCACGGAGGTGAGAAAATGTAGGATGGGGGAGGAAACAAGAGCAGGTCAGCTT
>CAUYQG010202251.1:0-10283 GCA_963574415.1 Tarsius wallacei | reverse complement strand
GTGTATCACACTCTCAGACTTTAAACTTTATTATAAAGCTACAATATCCAAAACAGCCTGGTATTGGTACAAGAATGGGCATATAGAGCAATGAAACAGGATAGAGATTCCAGAGGCAAAACCTCAATTTCTCAACCAACTAATCTTCGACAAAGCCTCTATCACCAACCACTGGGAAGAGGAAAACCTATTCAGTAAATGGTTTTGGGAAAATTGGTTGACCACATGCAGAAGATTAAAACAAGACCTCTACCTATCACCATACACAAAAATAAACTCTATATGGATCAAAGACCTAAACATAAACCCCAAACTATAAGAACCTTAGAAAATTCAGGAGACAGTCTGATGGAAATTGGAATTGGCAACCAATTTCTGATCAGAACCCCAAATGCCCATGCCATAAGAGACAAGATAGACAAGTGAGACCTCACCAAACTGAAAAACTTCTGCAAAGCAAAAGAAACCATCACGAGAGTGGTGAGACAGCCCACAGACTGGGAACAAATATTTGCCAAATGTATATCTGACAAAGGCCTAACATCCGGGATCTACAAGGAACTCAACTGTGCTGAAAAGAAAAAACAAACAGCACTACTAAAAAGTGGGCAAAAGATATGAGTAGACACTTCTCAAAAAAGACATATGAGCAGTCAACGATACATGGAAAACTGCTCAATTTCACTAATCATCAAAGAAATGTAAATTAAAACCACACTGAGATACCAACTAACTTCAGTCAGGGTGGCCATCATGAATAACTCAAAAAGCAACAGATGCTGGAATGAATGCAGGGAAAAGAGAACACTTCTACACTGTTAGTGGGAGTGTAAACTAGTACAACTTCTGTGGAAAACAGTGTGGTGATTCCTAAAATAGCTAAAAATTTACCTTCCGTATGACCCAGCAATCCCCCTATTGGGAATACATCCGGAGTAACTCAAATCACTCTATGAAAATATACCTGCACGCACATGTTTATTGTGGCATTTTTTACAATAGCAAAAACATGGGAACAACCATGCTGCCCATTAAAAGTGGGCTGGATAAAAAATTGTGGTACATATACATGATGGAATATTATGCAGCCATAAAGAAGGACACAATTATGAAGTTTGCTGCAACTTGGATGGGTTTCAAGTCTATAATACTCAGTAATCTATCACAGAAATAAAGAACTGAGTACCACATGTTCTCATTCATAAGTGGACCCTGTACAATTATCATAATATTATAAGAAAGGAATTGGTAGTAGTGGGAAACTGCCAGGGGAACAAAGGGGCACACTTTATCAATAAGGGTACTTGATCTCAACTCAGGCAAAGTGGAGACCAAAGTGAGACCTGAACTTTACCTGTACAATGACCATTTTTAAACCTAATCCTAAATGTACCCCATATCTTAAAAATAAATTTTTAAAGCATCTTTTTTGAGTCATTATTGCAAAATCTTCCCTAGGGAGACCCTATGCTAGAAACTGAAAGAGAAAATTAACATCTCTGCAAAAAAAAAAAAAAAAAAGGAACAGAAAATAGAGTGCTTTTCTTTTAACTAACCTTTATAAATATTTTGACTTTACTATTTAAGCTTTATGTACAATATAACTTTAGTTAAAATTAAAACATTTATAGTATATTTAACATACCTTAGATACAGATGGTTATACATCGAAATATTTATTTGTATGTGTATATGCATGTGGGTACACACCATGTATTTCATTGCTCTGTCACTCATGAAAGCCAAAAACAATGATATCTTAATAGCAACAAGCTCACCTAGTACCTATAGCTTGGTTTCTAATATTTGTCTCCAATATAAGGAATTACGGCTCCTTGGAGAAATGGCCAGCCTAAGATTGGAACAGAAAACATACAAGATGAACTTGTAGCATCATGTGGTGACAGAAATCAAGTAAATGTTTTTAAAAAATGTTGAAGGGCCAAGTGTGAGGTCTCATGCTTGCAATCCCAGCACTGGGGGAGTTCAGTGTGGGAGGTTCACTTGATCCTAGGAGTTAGACACCAGCCTAGGCAATATAGTGAGATCCCACCTCTACAAAAAATAAAAAATAAAATAAAAATCCTGGTGTGGTAGCACATACCTGAGGACCCAACTATTTGGGAGGCTGAGATGAAAGGATGGGGTGGGAGTATCAGAAAGTAAAGTAATGTTTTTAAAAAGTGATGGAGTATGTAAAAAAGGACACAGGATCCAACCTGAAAGGTCAGTCCAGTGATCTAACCAGCCAACTCCTAGTGGCAAAAGATGGGACATTTGAGCAAAATGATAAAGTTGTATTTGATAATAACCCATACTATAGAAATAATATTCAGGAGTTCTTACTGATGTAAACAAATGAAAAAAGGAATAAATAAATACATGTGGAAAAATATATAAATCTCCCATGCTGAAAAATGTGTATAAGTTCTTCACCCTCAAGGAAGTAGAAGGTTAATCCTCATTCCATAAGTTAGCCACACGAAATGACTTCCTTCTGAAGAATATAGTATTAAAATGGGAGGAAAAGAGTGACTCTACACTGGAGACACCTAGCAAATTCCACCTCAGCTAAATAATCAGTGTTGACATCAACATTATAAGTCATGTTGATGATATGTACCCTTGGTATGATATAATGAAAATTGCAGTTTACTCTCTGTGGTCTTCCTCCTACAAATCCATAATTCCAGTCTAATCATGAGAGAACCATTAGACAATTTCCAACAGAAGGGTATCGGACAGAATACCAAACAGAAACTCCTCAAAATTGACTAGGACATAAAAAAGAAAAATCAGAAACTATCACAGCCAAGAAGAGCCTAAGAAAAAATGACAACTAAATGTAATGTGGTATCCTGATGGGATCCTGGAAACTAAAAAACTAAAAAAGAATATTTGAAAAAAGCTGAGGAAATCTGAAAAATGTATGAACTTTAGTTAATGATAATATATTAGTAGTGGTTTTATTAATTGCAACAAATATACCACAGTAAAATAAGATGTTAATAATAGAGAAAACTGGGTATAAATCTATAAATGTAATGAAGCAAAAAGTTTATTTTAAAATACATGCAGTATGGTTGCAATTGTGTAAAAAAAAGTATATGTATATTATATATAAGAGTAAAATGGGAGGGAAATGTATTGTGTGTAATTAGTAGTCTTATACTGATAGAATTACAAATACTTTTCATTCTATTATTTTTAACATCCTGTATGTTTTTCATTTTCTAAAGTTAGAATGTTTTGATATTTTATAGTTATACAAATAAATGTGGCAATTCCTAAAAGCTCTAAATATCAACCTCCCATATGACCCTGCAATCCCCCTACTGGGAATATACCCTGAAGAACTCAAAACACTCTATCAAAAAGATTACCTGCACACGTATGTTTATCGCAGCACTGTTCACAATAGCAAGAAGCTAGAACCAACTATGTTGTCCATCAAAAGAGGACCGGGTTAAAAAAATGTGGTACAAGCTGGGCTCAGTGGCTCAGCCTGTAATCCCGCGCCTTGGGAGGCTGAGGTGAGTGGATTGCCTGAGCCCGCGGGTTCGAGACCCGCCTAGCAACTTGGCGAGACCTCATCTCTACAATAAATCAAAAATCAGCTGGGTGTGGTAGCGCGCACCTGTAGTTTCAGCTACTTGGAAAGTTGAGGCGGAAGGATCACCAGAGCCCAGCAGGTCAAGGCTGCGGTGGCTGGGAGTGGCCACTGCACTCTAGTCTGGGTGACAGAGTGAGACTCCAACTCAGAAAAAAAAAAGTGGTAAATATACACGATGGAATACTACACAGCTATAAAAAAGAACAAAATCATGAATTTCGCATCAATCTGGATGGAACTACAGTCTATAATACTGAGTGATCTTTCACAGCAACAAAGATCTGAATATCACATGTTCTCACTCATAAGTGGACCTTGAACATCTATCATAATGCTATAAACACCTAGTGCTGATTTCTTGGGTCTTTGCTCCAGAAAACCTGACCTATAGAAACAGACGTGGTTCTAGCTGGAGCCAGATTTCTGTACGGGACTTCACCCTGAGCTCATCTGCCCAGAGAACAAATGCACTCTATGATGATAGGCCATCAGCCAACTCAAATAATTTCTTCTTATCATATCATAACCTGCCACAAAATGAACTCTTTAAAGTTAGGAAGAACTTAAGTTTGGATCCAGAGCAGGAATAACTGAAGACCAAACCAAGAGATTTAAAAAATTGTGCTGGACATGTATAAGATGAAAGAGTATGGAGTGTATATGTGTGTTCATGAGCAAGCATATGATAGGAGGGAGGATAGAACCCTTGCCTATGCTAATATAGCTGATATGGAAAACATCTGAGGTTGCTAATTGACATATCCTTAATATGAAAATAAAATAACATTTAAAGTTGATCTTTAGACTTTTTAAAAATGTGTACATGTGATATTAAGAATTGACAAAAATTGTATATATTTATTGTGTAGAATACAATGTTGTTCAATGTCTAGATCCAGGTAAATAACATATGCATTACCTCACATTTTTATCGTTTTTTTTGTGGAGAGAACACAAAATGTACTGCCTTAGCAATTTTCAAGAATACCATAAATTGTTTTTAACTATATTCAATATAACACAGAATGCATTTCTTGAACATATTTCTCATGTCTTACTAAAATTGTGTGTATTTTGACTACATCTTGCCATCCCCTCATCTCTCAATCCTTGGTAAACACCATTCCAATTTGCTTCTATGAGACTTCACTCATTTTAGATTTCACATATAAGTGAGATTATGCCTTTCTGTGCCCAGCTTATTTTGCTTAACATGATTTCTTTCTGATCAAGCCACATTGTCACAAATGACAGGATTTTCTTCTTTTTAAGGCTGAATAGTATTTCATATACATATATATAGTATGTATATGTATCACATTTTCTTTATCCATTCATCCATTGATGGACACTTAGGTTGATTACATATCATGGCAACTGTGAATAACGCTGCAATGAACATGGAAGTGCAGATATCACTTCGACACTCTTATTGCATTCTTTTTTGAGAAATCTCCATACTGTTTTCTATAATGGCTGTATTAATTTATTAATATATTCCTACCAAAAGCGTGCAAAGGGTCCTTTTTCTCCACATCCTCACCAGCACTTGTTACCTTTTGTCTTTCTGATAATACCATTCTAACAAGTATGAAATAATATCTCATTGTGGTTTTAATTTGTAATTCCTTGAATACAAGAGATATCCAGCACTTTTTAAAATACCTGTTGCCTATTTGCTTGATTTTTGGAGATATGTCTATTCAGGCCCATTCAGAACTTTTTAATAGAGTTATTTTGTTTTGCTTTGTTTTTGTTTTGTTTTTGCTTTCTGTTTGTTTTTTCTTTTTTTTTTTTTTTTTGCTGATGAGTTATATAGTTCTTTCTTTATTTTAAAGAGAGTGCTCTATATGTTTTAAATATTTGAATATTAGTCCCTTATCAGTTGTACGGTTTGCAAATACTTTCTCCCATTCCATACATTGTCTCTTCATTCTGTTGAATGTTTTCTTGCTGTGCAGCTCTTTAGTTTGATGTAAGCTCATTTGTCTATTTTTGCTTTTGATGTCTCTGCTCTTGAGTTCATAACTAAAAAAAAATGTTTAAAACAAGGAAAAAAGATTTTACCCTATGTATTCTTCAAACTGTCTCCCAGAGGAGTGGAAGAAAACTCCAGTGGAAAACTGTGTTGTAAATGTAAGTCCTTACTATAGAAACCTAAAGTGATTTTACTAGAAATTTCAAACTTTTTGCCAGGATGCAGATGAAAAGTCATCAGTGTTCCCATTCATGAGCAATTTATTCATTAAAGACAAAAATATAAATTAATGCAGAGAAAAATTAAAAACACATAAATATTAAAGACTTTCATGAAATATTTGTGAATTTAATGAGAAAATTATATTGTGAGCTGTTTCTCACACTGTTATTCTCTCAAAGCATAATTTAAATTTTCGGTGTTATATTTTTGTAATGAATCTCCCATATATATGCAAACATTTCGGTGAACATTTAGAGTATTTCCTCTTTTTTGCTTGCTTTTGTTCATGTTTACAAACACTTTATTCACATCATTGGAGTGGACAAGTTCCCAGGAAAATGCACAGATAAAAGTGAGATATTCCTGGGTTAATGCAGGAGCCAGTGGGTTACAGGGAACTGAGCACTGAAGTCAAGGAGAGGGCACCAAGGTTTCAGAGTCAGATGGGGCCAGAGACCCTGTGTTGAGGGCAGGCGCCTGTCCTGACACTGAAAGTTGCTTTCTCCTCACAACTGGCCACACTGCAAGGCACATCTTCAACATTAAATCATTTCAGCGATGTTAGGGGAACAGATGTTGAAGAAATGGAATCCATGCCCTGGAGCATCTCAGATGCTGTTGCTTTATAAGTCCTAATAACATGTGAACAAGAACTCGCGAACATTCTAGTAACAATGGGCCACAAAGTGATGAAGTCTGTTTCTCCCTCAATGCCTGCTTGCCTGTATTTATTCATAATTAATCCCTTGGCTTTAGGCCCCATACCCTGAAGTTAAGCGTCTCATGTACACAATAAAAATCTCTCAGGTGATACTAGCTATTTCCAAAGCCGCATCCTGTGCAGTTTATAACATTGAAGAAAGAAAATGTCTCTGGTTAGCTATTCTCTGTGAAGAGTCATTCATCCCTCACCAATGCCTATTGTAAGCATAATTTAGAAAACTGATTTAGGAAATAGAATATGAAGAAAAATAGGAAACAAACTCCAAGAAGCTAATTTATGTTCCTATCTAGGCCAGATGATGGTCAAGTTCACAGATGGTCTTACTTGAAGTCTACAAATCTGTTGCTTACAAAATTGTATCAAAAACATATTGGAGCCCACAGCTGCTGATCTGCGAACTTCTGGGTGAAACTCTGTGTCTACAGGTATGAGAAAGAGTCTAGCTCAGATCTTCTCAAACCCATGCAAAAAATGCTGAATTGGAAGGAGAGTCACAACACAGACAGCATTTCAAAGGCAAGAAAGGCCAGTCAAGATGGAGAGGGTTCACACACCATGTTACAATTTTAATTTTGAAGAGCACCATGAGTTGCATTTGGCAGTTTTCTGAGTTATCTGTCAGGAAATGATTTAAGGACATTTTATAAGTATTTAACTTTTTGGCAAAAATAGAAACTTTGGTCATAGCCATAGTTCTATAAGGACATTTTTAAAAGCCTTATTATTTCTGTTTAAAACCATATTTTTAGCAAGTGATACATAACAATAACCAAAAAGTAAACATCTCCATATCTCATGTAAGAGCAAAAAACTCTTTCCCAGCACCTTATTTTAAATACAGCAAGTCAGTAGTGCTTACAGAAAGTAGGGAGTTCTCTTGTAGAGAATCAGAAAGTATAAAAATAAGGCACAGCCTGTTACTGCCACAGAGTTATGCTAGGCAGCAATATTCTTTCCAGAAGGCACAGGTTGGAAATCTGATCACCCAAAGGTTTATAATGTGGTTCTGAAGATAATGCCATATGACAAGGATAACTAACTTGGAAGAAACTTCCTTAAGTAGAGCAATGGCAATGAATTAATGACAATATATGTAGTTTATAGCACTCTGGAACTTAAAAAGTCCTCTTCATCACCATATGTAAATCTGTAAAGGCCCTGTGCAAAACCGGGGAGGGCTGGCCATACTTCTAATTTGGAGTGCTATTAAAAAACAAAGGCATGTCTCCTAGAAATTTAACTTTATGTTAACTTTATGTTAACTAACAAAAAACAATCGCTTTAGATATAACAGTAGGTAAGCTTGATAATATAGCAGGTTCTAAGTTAAAAATCTTGAAGAAGTTTCTTGAACAGTAGGCTTGAGTTTCACTGGTTCTTCAAGAAGGGACAATCCAAACAAGGATGACGATGATGATGACAACCAGAACAGTAATCCTTATTGCCCACTTCTTGCAATTCTTCCACCAATATTTTCTCTTCAACTTGGCAGCTCTTGTTTCAAATTAGGAAGCTCCTGCCTGTAGCGCGTTGGCACGGTTGTACAACTCAGAGAGTTTCTGGTCTCATTCTAACACTTCATTCTTGTTAACTCTCATTATGTCCACCACCTTATCTACTTGATTCTGTGTCTGCTGAAGTCTTCCATTACTGCCGGTGGCAGCAGACCCTGCAGGTGCACCTGTAGACATTTTGGTAGCAAGAGCAGGTAAGGGTCCGCAGAGCTATGCAGCTGGGACTGGAGGCTGCGCGATGCTGGGCTGCGACGTCATCGGGCAGGCAGAATATTTCCAAATTGTTACTGAGAATAGTTTGCTGAGGATAGATAAATGATAGATAGATAGAGAGAGAGAGAGAGAGAGAGAGAAAGAGAGAGATAATTTTACCAAACTTCCATTTCCTTAGAGACTTGTGATTTTAAAGTATTTTCAAAACATTTTTATTGCTACCCAATACATAAATTAACTAGAAATAACCAAAGGAAATGTTGCCTGCAGGTGAGGATTAATATAAATGTTCACATTCCTAAATAGGAATCATTTTGGAGGTACATGTTAGTAATTTGTGATTTTTTTCAGATGCCTACTATTGAGTAGTTGCTGTTTGTTTTACATTATTAAATTGTTAACTAGCCATTTTAACCCACAGTATGTGTCAAAATAACTGCATCTTCTTTAATAAGATGATAAACTTTTAACTGGAAGAGGCCAGTTTTAGTGAGATTTGAATCCAAGCTACAGTGATTAAGGAGTGCTTATATAAATTTAGATAGAATATTTCTCTAAGCCTAGGCTCCATAAGCTGAAAGTGTTGTAGATTATGAAATGTTTTAAAATAAGTTTGAAGAAATAATTTTAATAAAATACTGCAAAATACACAGTTTATGGATAAACTTAACACAAACTACAACTGCTTTGGCTGATTCATTAACTGACTTTCAGTATATAGAGAATTGCCATCCGCCATTCTCAGCATTCAATAAGACCCCAACTAGGGAACGCTTACGTGAGAGCAAAGAGGTTTGTTGAGGAAGTTGAGTTAAATTTTGGATGTCTTACTGAGGGAACATGCCAAAATCCATGAGTTACCTCCAAATGGTACACATTCTCATCTGTCATTGCCAGTTTAGAACTCAAATGAAGGGAGCATTAAGAGGAAAGGCAAAAATACTACAGTTTGAGATTATATTTTGGGGGAGTTTATTGATGGCTAAAAGGAGAATAATTGAGACTCTTGCTACAGAACTCTTGGGAGTAGATCATCCCAGGAACACCCCTACCTAGTGAAAGGGCACAGTGTTCTCTAATCAGTAGGCATGAATGGCTAACCAGACATTTACTTTCCACACTTAGATTTGCAGCTCTTGGTCTCCTTGTTTTAATTATTACAAGTGTAATGCCTTAGCAATAAGCAGAAGGACAGTTTTTGTGTCCATGAAAAAAAGCAAAAATAACTGATCCAGGCTTATAGTATAATTTAAACTTCATTGTTTCTAATTTCTATGTGTGCTAAAATTCTCAAGTTATGCAACTGTGTAGTTAAACTTAAGAGAACATTTACATAAAGGAATTTTTTTTTGAGGGCAGAAAACAGGATTTCTTTTATTTATACATTTTATATCTTATAACTTGAAGTGCCAGAGGCATGGAAATAGTGAGCGTTCACCTGAAATAAATGCGTATAAAGAAGGAAAACATCAGCTGGTCACAGCAAGTTCCCAGTCCAAGTTCCAACCTTCACATTTGACCAGCCTGGGTTGCTGTATAAGAGCAGTCTACACAGATCTTAGACAGATCACAGCACTGAAACTGAAGCTACGCAGAATACATTGGTCAGTTCACACAACACAGCAGGTACAAATCTCTTCTTAAAATAGATGATTTTGGGTTACTGTTCTCTTAACCCATTTTTCTCTTCAATATAGAATACTACTGATATGAAATAGTCTGGGGAAGAGAAATTGTTAAATAGATGTTTCTGCCACATCAAAATCTTATATTTTCTGCTGATTAGATCAGAACTATAAAAAAGTCTACTTTTTTTCTTTTTCTTTTTAAAAATAAATATGTGAGGCACAAGTCGGGATGAGCTACACAAGCAGGCTGTGTGCATGTGAAGTTTGGACCTCCAACGGGCCCTCACTTCCCCTGGTTAAGGACCGGGTGCCCTTTGTGATGCTACATGCCCACTCCTTCCCCTGGAAGTGTCCATCGACTGCTGATCCCTCCCTTGTGCTAATGTGATTA
>CAUYQG010202246.1:0-37269 GCA_963574415.1 Tarsius wallacei | reverse complement strand
GCGCTACCACGCCCGGCTAATTTTTTTGATTTATTGTAGAGATGAGGTTTCGTCTGCCCAGGCGGGTCTCGAACCCGCGGGCTCAGGCAATCCACTCACCTCAGCCTCCCAAGGCGTGGGATTACAGGCTGAGCCACCGAGCCCGGCTGGTTTTTTTTTTTTTTTTTAAACTACGTGAGTTACAAGTCAGTTTGTCTAAACTAAGTCCCATTGTGTCTAACAAAAAATAAATTCCTTTATTTAATCTTGCTTCTTAACTCACCTCTACACATTTAAACATCTCTTTCTTTTTGTAAGGGGGAAGCCAAGTATTGGCTATGTTTTTTGGTTCTTTCGCAGCATGTAAAGAAGTAATTACTAGCTTTCAGCTTCATTCAGGGGACAGGCTACCCTACCATTCCTCAAGGTGGGCTGTTGAAACTGGTTCATTCAGAGATTTTGAAAACGTAGAGATTAAAGTGTTTAAGAAGGGTTTTGAACAGGGGTTCTCATTCACTTAATAAACATTCACTAAGTGGGTGTTTGGCCTGTGCCTCTACTGATAGATAGTAGGCTTCATGACAGAAGGCACAGCATGTCTAGCCCTCTGCATATATGTGTATTGATGGAATGTGTATGTTTAATGCATACATTATTTGTTTAATGAATATCTGTTTAATGATCAGATGAATGAATGGCAAATCTACTTCACTTCCCTGTATCTCCCTGGCTAGAGCCCGTGTTTCTCAGATAATTATAATAGCTAACAACATGGGTGCACCCACTGCTCTTCATAATGTTCAGTGTTATGCATTTGTTACCTCATTTAATTCTCATAATAATCTATGATGATTATCGACATTCTCATTTTTTACAGTTGGAGTAACTGAGGCTTTAAGAGGTTGTTACTTGATCAGGTACCATGTTAGTCCAGAGGTCATGTTCTATCCACAAATGTTGCATATTTCAGGAAATTACTCAGCAGCTTTTATCTGTAAGCAGATCCCACACAAGGCAGGATAATTTCTGGAGATGTTCCAATTTCTCCTTTTTTTTCTCTCATTTGGGGGACTGGCTCAGTGCTTTCTTGTTCTGAGGAAGGCTTAGTGGAGAACAGGCAGGACAGAAAGGTGGATTTCTTGTTTTTTTCAATAACTAATTGATGATACATTCTTAACTCTGAGCAGATTTTCAGGCAAAAGGATTATAAAGCATCATTTTTGTTATGTAATTGATAGAGTGATTATTTAGCAATTATAATATTTCAAGAACTAAATTACAGATGCTGGCATACTTGCATTTTTTCCTCCAACCCAATTATTTCAAGTGAATGAAAATCTATTGTTAAAAATGTAATTGTAAAAAATGTTTATTGCAAAAAAAATCAAGTGATGGTCAGAACTACTACCAATACAATTAATGCTCTGAATAAAATAATTTAAAATGAAATTGAAAAATTAATACTTCTAAAAATTGGTGAGATCATTATTATAAATATAATATATGTGCAAGTTTTCCAAAATAGGTTCTTCATTCATTTTGTTTTTATAATTCCCATCTTTGTGTTTATAGCATTATGCATTATATCTTTTCCATATTAAAATGAACTAGAAACTATTTAGGCAACACAATAGTGTATCCATGATTAATAGATCTACTGCTATTAACCATAGAAGCTCAAGCAAAAATGAAAGTGGCAACATTTATAATTTTGGTAATGCCAAATTACAAAGAGGCATATTTTCAGCTTATTAAAAATGTTAAAATGCACTTGCAGAGGCAAAGCATTATCTTTACTTTATGCTTTGTCAAGATTTTCTTCAAAGTTTTAAGGTTCCATGTTTGTTGATTTAGTGTTTTATTTATAAATATAGATACCATTTTATTAATAAAGTTATATAATATCTGCATAGAGAAAAATAAGCTCTCTTTGTCATCCACAGGGGAGTTTGGGTTCTGTTTTATAAGAATGCAGAGGCCTGGATATATTCTTCTTTGTGTTAGGTTCAGAGTTCATTGTAGTTGAGGTAGGTAATTGTGCTAAGCTTCAGGAATTCAAGTAATTTAAGGAAATATGAATAGCATTTATGTAGACAAATACTTAAAAATAGAGTACCTAAATTTGTTTATGCTGAACACTTAAAATTGTATAATTCAGTCTGATTTGCCTTTCTTGTCTCTTTTTAGAGTAAAAATGTTAACATTTGTCAATAAATGAATGCAGGTCAATTTTAGCCAATTGTGGGGTACATGTATGACTCATTGTATGTGTCTGTATAATGAAGAAACTGGAAGAAGAGAGGTCTTAGGATGCATTCGACACACCATATGATACAGAGGACAGACTTTGGGAGTCATACAAGGGGGAACCCCCCAAAAAAACAGAATTATTTTTTGGAAGGCCAGCCCCTTGTAGTACAGGCGTCCTCTGCTAGGTAAGTGTTCTAGTAACCCATCAGCATCAGTGTACCAGCTAGTGTTGTGAGAGGCTGTATTCAGCTTCAGTGAATGTTTTTTGGAAATTCTTTCAACATGTTTGCCCATTTCATAATGGGTGGTTACAAGTGCACCGGCCCACACCACACTGAGTGTTCAGCAGTTTTTGACAAGGAACAGCATGACCCCTGTGCCCCACCCTCCCTAGTCACCTTATCTCACCCCAGGCAACTAGTTTTTTGTTTCCCCAGATGAAAAAAATCCTCAAAAGGAAACATTTTGCTGATATGGAAGAGGTGAAACAAAAAATGGCAGAAGCACTAAAAGGCATCAAAATCGACAAGTTCAATAATTGCTCTGAGCAGTGGAATAAGTGTCTCAATAGGTGGATTGCATCACATGGAGAGTACTTTAAAGGCGACTGAAGTTTAAAGATGTAAGAATAAATCACAATTATTTATAACCAAATTTTGGTTTATTTTGCCCCCTCTCTTATATTTCAAGTTACTTAGTTTTTCAAGCTTCAGCTTGCTCACCAAGAAAGTGGGAGTGGTGAGGCCTACTTGGGAGAATGTAGATAGTGTATGTAAAGTGCTTGGCACACAGTAAGTGTTCAATATTATTAGATATTATAATTATTCCAGATGTGAGTCTACCTTGGCAGAGGCTAATATGCCTGTTATGCTGTAAGTTACATTACTGATATGATGTTCAAATAAAATTATTATTTTTTGAATTCCACTCAAGTTGGACAAGTATGAATAACTGTGATAAATTGCTTAAGACCTTTGTTTAACTCACTATTGAGAATAACCATTTATTTAACTTGAAGTTAAGCAAATAAACTCTTTTATCAGGTGGAGAAGTGTGAAAAGATTTAAACAGCTTTGTGTTGTCCTCAATGTACTTTTAAATTTAATAATTTTGAGTTGGCCCATTTATATTAAAAAAGAAAGATAGCAACCAGATCTTAAAATTATAAAATTGAGTGATATTAATATCATTCAAACGGTCTATAATCAGGACATTTAAAATGGAATTTTATAGGATTTGCATTTTGTCCTGTACTCTGTTGCTTGAAGTACTAAAAATGTGAAACTCTACATCTGCCTCAACCTCACTTTTTTAGGAACTGGGTTGGAGGGGGTTGGTAAGGGGTGTGGAGAGAGCGAGAGAGAAATCTTAACTTTTTCCACTCTCAAATTTCCATCTGAAACATCTCAGTTGTCCTCTTTTTCAATCAAACTCTTTAGAGTTGTTAAGGTTTTTATACAGTTTCTAATTGCCCTCATATTCACTTTTCAATCCACTTTCTGAAACCTAGCCCCCTTTTGCACCTCTCCTCTTATTGGTGTCCCCAGTGTCTATTATTTCCATCTTTGTGACCATTTAGTTCTCACATAAGTGAGAACATGTGGTCTTTCATTTTCTGTTTCTGAATCAGTTCACTTAGGACAATGATCTCCAGTTCCATTCATGTCTCTGCAAAGGACATGATTTCATTCTTTTTTATGGCTGCATAGTATTCCATGGTATGTGTATGCTTTACTTTCTTTATCCAGTCAATTGTTGGAGGACACTTAAGTTGGTTCCATGATTTTGCTATTTTGAATACTGCTACAATGAATATACAAGCACAGGTATCTTTTTTATATATTGATTTATTTTCCTTTGGGTAGATGCCTAATAGTGGGATTCCAGGGTCAAATGGTAAATTTTAGCTCTTTGAGAAATCTCTATACTGTTTTCTATAAGGTCGAACTAGTTTACAATCCCACCAACAGTGAATGAGCATTCTCTTTTCTCTACAACCATGCCAACATCTATTTTCTTTCTAAGTCAAATATTATGATAACCATTATGATTGGTGTGAGGTGATATCTCATTTTGGTTTTAATGTGCATTCCTCTGATGATCAGCGATGTTGAGCATTTTTTCATATGTTTGTTGGCCACTTGTGTGTCTCCTTTTGGGAAGTGTCTATTCATGTCCTTTGCCACTTTTTGATGGGATTATTTGGGTTAATTGAGATGATCATGTGGTTTTTACTTTTGTTTCTGTTTATGTGGTGTATCACACTTATTGATTTGTGCATATTGAACTATCCTTGCATCCCTGGAATAAAACCCACTCACGATGAATACTTTTAAAATATATACTATTGAATTCAGTTTGAGTATTTTGTTAAGGATTTTAGCATTTGTATTCATCAGATGTAGTTTGCTTTTTGCACTTTTTTTGTTGTTGTATCCTTGCCTGATTTTGGTATCAGTGTGATACTGGTTTCACAGAATGAGTAAGGGAGGATTCCCCCCTCAATTTTCTGGAATAGTTTCAAGGATTAATATCAGCTTTTCTTTGTGCATCTGATAAAATTGTGAATCTCTCTGGCCCTTTACTTTTTTTGTCAGAAGCCTTTTTATTACTGATTCAATTTCATTGCTCTTTATTGGTCTATTTAGTGTATCTGTTTCTTTCTGGTTCAGTCTTGGGAGGTTGTATGTTTCTAAGAATGTATCCATTTCCTGTAGGTTTTTCAGTTTGCTGCCATAGAGGTGTTCATATTAGTCCCTAATGATCTTTATTATTTTGGTAGTATCAGTTGTTATGTCACCTCTGTCATTTCTGATTGAATCTGAGTTTTCAGTCTGTCTTCTCTCTTTCTCTCTCTCTCTCTCTTTCATTAGTCTAGCTAGCAGTCTGTCAATTTTTCTTATTCTTTCAAAAGACCAACTTTTTGATTCATTGATCCTCTGTATCTTTTTTGGCCTCAACGTCATTTGGTTCTGCTCTGATCTTTATTTCTTTTCTTCTGCTCCCTTTCGGTTTGTATTGTTCCTGTTTTTCTAGTTCCTTGAGGTGCAAGGTTAAGTTGTTAATTTCTGATTTCTCTGTCTTTTCAATGCAGGCATTTAATGCTATAAACTTTCCTGTCAGAACTGTTTTTTCTGTGTCCCAGAGGTTTTGGTATGTTGTGTCACAATTTTAATATGTTTTATCAAATTTTTAATTGGTGAATTTCATTGTTTACCCAAGGGTAATTTCATTATTTATCCAAGGGTCACTCAAGAGTGAGTTATTTTGTTTCCATGTAGTGGTGTAGTTTTGGAAGCTCCTCTTAGTGTTGGTTTCCAATTGTATTCCACTGTGGACTGAGAAAATGCATGGTATAATTTTGATGTTTTTTAATTATTGAATCTTGCTTTGTGGCCAAACATGTGTTCTATTTTGGAGAATATTTCATGCAGAGATGAGAAGAATGTATATTCTTCAGTTGTTGAGTAGAAAGTTGGGTAGATATTGGGTAGATGTCTGTTAGGTCCATTTAGTCTATAGTAAAGTTTAAGTCCAGGGTTTCTTTGTTAATTTTCTGCTTCAATGATCTGTCTAGTGATTTCAGTGGGGTGTTGAAGTTAGTCACTATTATGATATTGCTATCAATATGTTTTCTAAGGTAAAGTATTGTTTGCTTCATGAATGTGGGTGCTCTGGTGTTTACTGCATACATGCTTAAGATGGTTACATCTTCTTGTTGAATTGCACCATTTGTCATTAGATAATTCCCTTCGTTGTCTTTTCTTACTATATTTGGTTTAAAGTCTGAGCTATCTGATATGAAGATGGGCTCTCCTGCTCATTTTTGTTTTACATTTGCCTGATCTATCTTTTTCTACCCATTTACTTTGAGTCTGTGACTGTCTTTGGTCAGTAGGCAGGTCTTTTGTAGGCAAAACAAGGTTAAGTCTTGTTTTTTCATCCAGTTTGCCACTCTGATTCTTTTAAGTGAAGCATTTAGACCATTTACATTCAGGGTTAATATTGATATTGAGGTTTTGTTCCTGCCTTAGTGTTGCAAGCTAGCTAACTGAGGGATTCAAATGTGTACTTGCTTTATAGGCACTGTGAGATTTGTACTTATGTGATCTTTTGTAATAGCAAGAATCACTGTTTCATTTCCAAGTTTAGAATGCCTTTGAGCATCTCCTACAGAGGTGGTTTAGTGGTGACAAATTCTCTTAGTGTTTGTTTATCAGGGAAGGACTTTATTTCTCCTTCATTTATAAGGCTTAGTTTGACTGGATATAAAATTCTTGGCTGGCATTTTTTTTTATTTCAGGAGGTTAAAAATAGCCTCTCTTCTGGTTTGTAGGGGTTCTGCTGAGAGGTCTGCTATTAGTCTAATGTCCTTTCCTTTATAAGTGATTCTGTATTTGTCTCTTGCTGTTCTCAGAATATTTTCTTGCACATTGACTTTGGAGACTCTGACAACAATATGCCTTGATGTGATTCTTTTTGCAAGATATCTTGCAGGAATTATTTAGGCTTCTTGTATCTGGATGTCTAGATTTCTCTCAAGACCAGGGAAGTTTTCTTGAATTATTTCCTTGAATATATTTCCCATTCTTTTTACTTTCACTATTTCTCCTTCTGAACTGCCTATGATTCATAGATTTGGTCACTTTACATAGTCCCATATTTCTTATAGGCTTTTCTCAATCTTCTTGATTCTTTTTTTCTTTATTTGTGTCTGACTGGGTTATTTTGAAGAACTTTTCTTTTTTTTTCTAATTGTTCTAGCCTATAGCTTTGGCTTTGTACTGTGTTTTGTATCTCCTCCATTAAGTTTTCTAGTCCTTCAAAAATTTTTTTTCAGTCTCTTCTTTCACCTCTTGAATTGTTCTGCAAATTTCTTTGTGTTGGTATTCAGCTTTATCTTGCATTTTGTTGAGCTTCGTTATAATCAATATTCTGAATTTATTATCTGACATTTCAGGGATTTCATTGTAGCTAGGTCACACTGTTGAAGAATTGGTGCGTCCTTTAGAGAGTACCACTCTGTTTTTTCATACTCTCAGAGTTGTTTCTCTGATTCTTTCTCACTGGGTGAACTATGTGCGGCAGCTAATCTGTATGAGTTCCTTTAATATAGATAGCCTGTGTATGTAGGCTTTCCTAGGTGTTGGTTGTAATAGTGATGTAGTAGAAGTGTGGGCTGGTCCGCTGCTTCCTGTGAGAATGGGGTGGTGAGGGACTCCAGAGTCTTAGCTTGCTCCTCAGTGGTGTGTGCTCCTGTCTGCTAATTGCTTGTTGTGATACATTGTTCAACCTCCAAGCCAGCAGGTGGCACCTGTGAGTAAGAACTGACTACTCTCCATGTGAATAGAGATCTTTTGATTGATCTTTGTTTCCTGGAAGAAGCTCTCTGTTGACTCAGCAGTGAGCTGGTCTGTGGAGTGCACTGTGGTCTGTGCTCCTGGTTCAACCCCGAGGAGGGGAGAACCAAAACAGCCAGGGCCAAACTGGGCAGGCCCACCTATGGGTCCACCAATGTCAGGCACAGGCACCCACTTCAGGGTTGGGTCTGGTGTGCAGCCTCCGAGTGCCCAGAGGTGTGCCTCTGGCAAGGTGCTAGGGTGTTACAGGCTAAAAAGAAGACATTTTGGTTATATTAGAACAGTCATTTAGAATAGACTTGTCTTGTTAAAAACTTGTATTGGGAAACTTTCTTTGTAATTGAGGCAGGCTGAATGTAGAAGCTGCTTGAATTTTAAAATGCACATTTTTTTCTTTCCCCCTTCACTGCCCTTGGATCTAGCAACTGCTGCAGGTACTGAAAGGAACACAACCATCTGCATTGAGTCTCCTAATAAGCAGAAGATTAAAAAAAAAAAAACCAAAAAAACCCCACAAATCCCTGAAAAAGCCTCCGCCAAACCTAGATAAGAAATGGACTCTGTTGAAATTCCCTAACACCCAGAAATATATCTATTCCCCTAGTCTTTAGATGACAATTGCTTTCTTTCACGTCTTTGTATTAATTTTATGGATAATGTTTAACTAAGCCTTGTGAACCAAAACTCCCAGAATAAGCAAAAAAGCGTAACCATATGAAAAGTATGCAGCCACAAAATGTTCAAGGTAATTGTAACTTAGAAGAATGGCAAGACTGACCTAATCTGAATACTGGTTTATGTCAGCAACTTCTTGGGGTCTAAACAGAGATTAGAAAAAGAAACTGAGTAATGATCACAAGACATGTAGTCATTATTAATCAATAGCTGAGATACATAAGACACTGCCTGCTTTGCTATAAATGCTGTATGAAAACTTTGCTTAAATAAACAGGATTTGGTGGATGCACAACCTATTCCCTGACCCCAAGGTGCCAAAATAAAACTCCTTACTTCTCCCAGTGCTCTGTCTCTCATATCTGACTGACCATGAGAGAAGCAGCTGATCGTTGGATTGGGCCATAACAAGGGGACCCTCTGCTGCCTCAAGTTCCTGCTCAAGAAGGGGAGAGTGGACTAAGCTCCTAACCTAGAAGACTGGGAGCTCCAGGTACCTGGGGATATGTCTGGGCATTGAGCAGCACAGCACCAAGGACTCTAACTCCAGGGGCAGGGGTAGCTCAGGATCCTACTCCAGATGATTGGGGGTGTTAGAGAATGGAGGACAGGGGGCCTCACTCCTGGATCACTGCCCAGAAATGATGGGGTGTCTTAGGCTACTGCTCCAGCACAATTTCCTGACAGACTTGAGGGGTAGGCTGTGGTGCCCTGCAATGACACCTGATGCTCAATTCTGGGTCATGGAGCTCACTTGACCTCAGGCTTTGCTACCCAGAGAAACCATGGGATTAGGAACTCTCTTGCTGTTCACACTGCTGATTCAAGTGCAAAGGGGTAAGGTCCTTCCTGCCGGTCTTCTGCCACTTAGACTGCTTTCCCAGTTGTGCAGGAGTGGTGGGCCCTTCTTTTCCTCAGTATTGCTGGGGCATACTACCACAGCTGGTCCTGGAGGGAGGCTGGCATTCTTAACAGTGGTGCTTGCTGAAGAGTTCCGAGGTTGCAAAACTGACGTTGGCTGCAGGACCCACTGTTCATGAGAAACTGCAGCTACAGCAACTCTCCTTCTGCTCAGCATGCAGGTTCCAGAACTTGGGAGTGGGAGCCTCCTGCTAGGCTCCAGTCATTTAGGCTGGTATTCTGGGTGTCCCTTGGTATTGCTGAGGCTCCTTGTCACAATTGCCTGAAGGGGTCAGCAGGGTCGGGGCACCTAGACAGTGACACACAGAGACCAGTTCTGGGTCAAGATCTAATCCTGGCAGCCTGTCTCTCTGGGAGGGAAATGCAGTTTTAGAGGGGGCCTCCATTGCTTCCAGACACAGGCTGAGGTGAGCCCAGGTCCGGTTCCAAACCCTGGGGTAATCTCCATACTCCCACACTGCTCTGGCTGTGGGAGGTCGCTCCCCCACTCCAGGGCAAGAAGTCTTGTCTTTGGGCAGAAACCTAAGTGCCTGCAGGAGTTGCTGTTGCTGTGGCAATGGACCCAAGTCAAAAAACGGTGTCTTCCTTACCAACTGGATTTGGGAGGACACCTGTGGCTTTACTGGGTATCTTTCCCTCTCACTAATTCTTGGCCTCCACTGAGACAGCTCCAAGGCTCAGGAGAAATGAGGTGTTCTCTCATGGCCTTGAGATATACAGATCTCTGATATGTCTCAGAGAGGAGTTTTCAGTCCCATCTGTGTTCCAGGGTCACATTCACTTTCAGCAGAGCACCGTCATGGGGGCTAATTTCCCATTTTCTCCTCCCTGAGATCTGGGGTGTCTTTTGCCTTTCTGATGAATATCTGTTTTCCTTCTTGAATCAAGGTTCACTGTGTTGGTCTTTCCACACTATTTCACAATGTTCCAATGGGTGAGGCATGCTTGAAAGCCTCTAATCTGCCATCTTGGCAGGGGAATTCTCTTATGCTTCTAATGCACTGTTCTTCTCAGCTGAATTTAAAACTATAACTACTGTTATTTAAGGGCAGAATGAAGTGATCACTTCCCAGCTTTGATGCTTCCATAGAAATGTCTAGGACTGACTATCTGTGAAGCTTCTGTGCCCCATCCTGTCTAGCTCATCCATTCTACTTACTGCCTCACTCATCCCTTTCAATCTCCCTGGCCCTGTTTTTTCTTTCTTTCTGCCCCTCTTTCAAAACATTCCATCCTTCCTCTCTATTAGTGTAAATTCCCTGGGAATAAGCACCAGGCTCCCTGTCTTAAGAACAGAGATCCTTTTACTTTATTCTTCCTCTCTTCACCTACCTTCCCACTCTCTGTCTTCTATTTATTCTCTCGATCTGACAAACTTCTTGATCTGGGATGTCTCTGTCTTTTCATTGCCTACTTGCTTTGTAGGTGATTCATTGCTCTATAGCCTCACCCAGCTCTTTGTTAAATCTGCCTGATTCCCAGTATGTCTTCCTAGTTCAAGTGAATTGAATAACTACTTATAAAACATCTATTGTGTGCCCAATTCAAAGATGGACTCCAGGCAAATCCAATAAATGAAAAACAGAAAAGGTTTGAACTATCATAGAGTTTTAAAGCCTAATTAGGAAGATACGTTGAATATACAAAGAGATGCATAAGGAGACCACATAGGATTTCTGATTGTGGAGTGAGTAACAAATGAAAACATGAAAGAATGAAATGACATATAAAAGATATAAGAATAAATGTGTTCATTGTTCACAGAATAGATTTCTGTAAGCTGGATGGTTAGAGAAGTGTTTAAAGAAGAGGTAAGTCTTGAGGAACACCTTGGGAAGAGCAGAAGACACATAGGTCAAGGGAGTGGGATTGGGGGAAATATATTCTTATTGCTTTTCCTATTTCAGTGAATAGAAACATCAGGATTATCTTAGACTTATTTCCTATTGCACCCATGTTCAGTCACCAACTCCCATCAAAAACACCCTCAAATCTCTCTCACTCAGTCTGGCCTACTTCCCCACTTGTTTTTTAGATCATTTGTTGCTCTATATTTCTCAGTCTGCTCTTTGAATATACTCCAACCCCCTAATCCAGACCACTATAATATCTTATCTGAATATTGTAATAGCATTAAAAGTTGTACCCCTTGTTCCAGTCTTACTGCCACCCCCCCTCACTCAATTTATTCTCATAAATGTTAAGGTCTCTGTGATGTCCTTGGGCAAGCTGCATAATCTGTCTGTGTCTCCATTTCCATATAAATTTATAAAATGGAATAATGGTAACACCTACCTTGAATATTTATTGTGAGGATTAATTAACTTACTACATGCACATCACTTTAGAATGGTCCTTAGCACTTAGTAAGGACACAATAAATACCTAGCTGTCATTATGACTTTCCAAATAGCTATCAGAGGGATCTACTACCTAATGATGTCACTTTCCATCCTAAATCCCTTCTGTGGATTCCCATGACCTTAAGTAAAGTCTGAACTCCTTAACTGGGCCTATCAATCTCCCACAGTCTGACTTTTTCTCTTTATGTGACCTTAGCACCCAAACTTCTCTCTGAGCCTTGGTGCTCCAGTCATGCTGAACAGCTCCCACAACCCAATTGGTTCAGGCTGTTTCATGCTCTGTTCACAGATTTTTCTGCACTGTAAAATTCCCTTTCCCACCTAGTTCACTAGTTCACCTAGAGGATACCTCACATTTTAGGACACAGTCCCACTAGACCCAAAGCCACGTGAAGTCAGGGCCATGTTGATTTTGCTTAACACAGCACCCTGAGTGCTCAGTGCTTCATAAACACCCACTCAATAAATAAATGAACAAATGAAAGCATCTCCTTGGCTACAAAACTTCTGCATTTTCTCCTTACCTGCATTCCCTCCACCTGGACAGAGTCTGTTATGGATATCGGCATCACTTTCTATGATAGCTTCCTTATGAGTACTTAAGTGGCCCTCATCTCCCCACTGCACTGTGAGTTCCCAACATTTGTTCAGCACTGTGCTTGGATACAGTAAACATTCAGCACGTCTTTATTAACTGACCACATGAATCTCTGGAACCCACATTGGTAGACTGCAATGCCATCCTGGAATCCAGCTCCACAAACCTCTAGATTTTTATTCCCATGGTTCCACATTCCAAAATGGTTTTTATCGTAATCTAAAATTTATTATTCCCAGCTACTCAGGAGGCTGAGGTAGGAGGATCACCTGAGTCCAGAAGGTAGAGGTTGCAGTGAGCCATGATTGTGCCAGTGTACTACAGCCTGGATGACAGAGTGAGACCCTGCCTCAAAAAAAGTATTTATACTTATGTAATGATATATTTTCACATCTTAATGGATCAAAGACTTATGTTGCCATAGTGAATTATTATACTTTCAGTCAAAAGTTAGTTACCTTGTATTTTCCTTTTTGTAGACAAATGTATGGTTCTTTGGACTGTGTGTAGCATTCAGGCAGCTGCTCAATGCCCCTTTCTCGTATCATGTCTTATGTGAGGGGTCCATCAGATGAGCATTTGAAGAAGTGTGGGACTCCTTCTGAGAGTCTCATAGGACTTGTTTTTATCTAGAGGCACCACTCTCCATGCTGGTGGGGGTTTTTTCCAGTATCTCCAATCCCCTGTACTATAACCAAGACAATTCAGTCAACATTTGCACAGGAATGCCAAGAGAAGAAAAGAGTCACTGCTCTGCTTTTGGTCTCCAGAATAGGATTTTTGAGTTGTAGCAAGAACCCAGAGCAAGTCTTTGGCCAGAATAAATAATTTTCTAATTTCCTTTATCTTTCACTGGCATGTCCTGGCGGAGTAGATTATAGATCTTCATTCTCAATCGGGGATAGAAAGAACATGAATAATAACATAAGGAAACTTCCTACCACATGAAATGGAGGTCTTGCAGCCTGGTGGACTAAGGCAAAAAGTGGCAGACGTTGGGAAGCCAGTGGTCAGGAGAGTATCTGATTTTTTCCCCTGTAGGCTAAATAACTGGGAGTAGGAGTTTGGATAGACTGAAGAAAAAGTTGAGAACAAGGGGAATTTTTGTCTTGTGCCCTTTTTGAGGGAGAACCAGAACAAAAATGGTAGTGAAACAGATGGCTTAAACTAACACATTTGAGCCTCTCTTAGGCTCCTGGGTATAGTGCAAAAAGTCCAAGAGTTCTTTTCTTACCCACAGAAGGACATGGAATGATGCTAGATAGGGCACCTATCCCTGGAGCAGAGGGCTAACCACATGGACTGCCCAAACCTTGGAGGGTGTCACACGCCCAACAAGAGTCTGGGTGGGACTGGGTGAGCTAAGGAGTCCCCACACTCTGACCCAGTCAAGAGAACTTGCTAGAAGTTCACTATTCGCGCCCTACTATTCCTCAGTCAGTACAAAAGACCCAAGGACCAGACCAGGCTAGATATTACAAAGTTAAGATCAGCTGGGACCCTAGAGTATGGATTGGAGATCTTCAGCCCCATCACCATGTTGCCATATGAGGGCCACCATACAACCTTCAAAGTTTGAGGAAGGAACCAGGCACAGAGGAGGAATGTGAAAAACTAAAATGCCATGAGTTACCCACAAGAAACTGTGTAAACCAGAAGATTCTGAGATGTTGCGGGATGGAGGCAGGCAGGAGGTGGGAAGGTCTGGGGAAGAAGGAGCTAAAACGCTTAGTGTGTGTGGCTTAATGGAACATACAAAGGGCCAGGAAGTACTTGGTTCAGATGAAGTCACCACCCCTGGAGTCTGTCTCAACCGCTTACCTGCCAAGTAAAATCTGGCTCCAGAGCCTGGCTTAAGGAGGGGGGGAAGGGAAATGAAAGGGAGGAGAACAGGGAGTTGTAGCAGACATTAGATTTATTATTCGGGGCTGTCAATCCAGCACCTAACATATGCCTGTCTTAGCATAAATAAATGAATAAATGAATGAATCGTGGGCAATGCTATAAAAAAGGCTGAGAATGGGGAACAGCAGCTTGGGAAGCCATGCCTGTTAGATCCTAATTCACCATCTGATAGATAGTAAATAGTAAGAACATCACTATATAATGATTTTGCTACATTTTACTATTATCTGTGTTCTCGGGTTTATTTACGTCTCTTGTTATCTAGGGCTGGCTTTGTGGGTGTGGGACCTGAGCAGTAACACAGGGCCTTGAACTCAGAAGGGCACATGTTTGGTTTAATGCTCTGCTGTCATCATCTTAGAACTGTCAATAAATGCTTAACCTCACATTTTCATTTTGCACTGGGATTCATAAATTATGCAGCAGGCCTTGGCTGTATCTGTATGGTGGAAATACTATACAATGGTATGCTACTATGCATCTCTTTCCAATTCAGTGTTCAATGCCCTCATATTGGCAGCTTGAAGTAGCCCACGGGGGACGTTGGTACATGCTGGGAATCAGGGTGAGAACCAATTGTAAACGTTTGCTAGCACACCACTGGGCAGATCGCAAGATGAGTATACTGATCATACACCTCCCCCTCACTCCCACCCCCGTGCTTTTTTATAGAATTCCGCAGTGGAAAGGAAGGTCTTTTGCATAGCAATTTATTATTTATATGTGATAAGAAAAACAATGACCTCAGCCTTGGTATTATTTCAAAATCTAAACCCGGATCTTTCATGATGGAAAACTGTCCCACTTAAAATACGACACTCCGGGAGAGTATGAGCAGTGGGCTTCAATGAAAGCGTGCGCTGATCGATAACTGGCTGGATATCCGGGAACGCTCGGAGGCCTCCTCTCCCTGGGCCTGAGCTGCTCCTCCCACTGCCCTCCCTCCTTCCCGGGAAGCAAGATCTTCGAGGAGGGCTCGGAGAGGCGGTGGGCTGGGCGGTCCTCCGCCCGCCCGCGGCTGGAGCCAGCGAAGCCCCCTCCCTCCCGGAGCCCGCCGGCGTTGGGCGCTGCGCAGGCGATGGAGGACTCCTGGCTCGAGACGCGCTGGGCGCGGCCCTTGTACCTGGCGTTCGTGTTCTGCCTGGCGCTGGGGCTGCTGCAGGCCGCCAAGCTCTACCTGCAGAGGCAACGGTTGCTGCGGGACCTGCGCCCCTTCCCCGCGCCCCCCACCCACTGGTTCCACGGGCACCAGAAGGTAGATGGGGAGGTGGGGGTGGTGGAGGAGGGTGCTGCAGAGGGGACCGGCGGGCAGAGGCGGCTGCTTCTTTTCCTCCCTCCCCACCCTGCGTCGTGCGCTGCCCTCTCCAGCCCAGCCTGTGGCTCTCTGCATCTTTTCGTTGCTCTAGCTCTCACGCAGCTCTACTGAAAAGGGTCACTAGAGAAGAAGCTTAGGGGACTATTTAAAGAGCCTGAATATTGAAAAGGGAAGCGAGATGTAACTCAGGTCTGTCTCTGTTTACTTCACCAATCTTTTGTATGTACGTACTGCATTGTAAAAAACCTTCCCTTGTATTGCATGTTATTCCAAAGAACTTACTAATCACAGAAAATGTGTGAAATTGGACATGATCGTTGGCACTCTTAGTCCGTTCTAACCAGATAAAAGTATCTCTCTTTCTCTAAGGTTCTTATGAAGTAAGGAGCAGCCCTAGCCAACGTCTCAAGAAATATTGATTGGTGGGAATGTGGAAGGTAGAGGGAGACTGTTATCTTTTAGAGTCTCTTGTTCTCTGAATCCACTCCTGCCCTTAAGAGATCCCTTATGAATGGTTTGGTGCGTGTGGGGACACACACACACACACACGAGAACTGATTGTGATTGTTGGAAAGAGGAAAAGAGCCTGGCACCTCCTCCCCACCCTTTCCTTCTCTTGACCTGTGATCTCTGCACATGCCCCTCCCACTCGTTTCCCCATGAGCAGAAGCAGTCTGAGGTTCTCCCCACACGCGGATGCTGTGCCATGCTCCTTGTACAGCCATGAGAACTCAGAGCCTCTTTTCCTTATGAATTATCCAGTCTCAGGTATTCCTGTATAGCAACACAAATGGACTAAGACAACATCCACCTGTGAGCTTCTTTGTGACAGGTAATTATTTATACCTCATCTTCCATTGTCCCAATATAGTTATACAGTATTTTTTAGCTAAATAGAAAAAATAGCATTTGTATAGCTTTGATTATGGTTTTTTGTTTTGTTTTGTTTTACTACAGATCTAAATAGTCTCTTTTGGTTATTATTATTTTTTTCCCCTAGGGCTCTTCCCTCACCCCATGATGCTGTCAACTTCCTCCTTTTCTCATCTGCTTAGTTTTTCAATTTCTTACTATTTTGTTCCAAATGCTTTCATAGATTTGTCAAACACCTCTCAATAATATTTCCAAATATTTAAACATGCCAAATAATCTATCAGTCCATATGCTTTTCTGGAAGTATTTTTCCCACAGACTTCTGTTCCAGTTAGGGTGGGTTGCTCTTTAGGCGTGGTATACAGATGGTGTTCTAGGACTTCCCATTGATGCTGTCCTGTATTATGTATATCTCCGTCTCTGAGATACTATGCCTTCTTTTGTTTTCATTGATTTTTTTAGCATCCTTGCCAAAAATCAATTGACCGTAAATGTCAAGGTCTATTTCTGAATTTTCAATTCTATTCCATTGATCTATATGTCTATCCTTATGCCAGTACCACACTGTCTTAATTATTGTTGCTTTGTAGTAAGCTTTAAAATCAGAATGTGTAAGTCTTCCTGCTTTGTTCTTTTTAAAGATTATTTTGGCTATTCAGGATCCTTGAGTTTCTATATGAATTTTAGGATCAGTCTGTCAATTTTTACAAAGAAGCCAACTGGGATTCTGATAGGGATTGCATTGAATCTGTAGATCAGTTTGGGATTATTGCCATTGTAACAATATTAAGTCTTCTGATCCATGAACATGGGATGCCTTTTTATTTATTTAGGTCTTCTTTAATTTTTTAACAATGTTTTGCAGTTATCAGAGTATACGTTTTTCATTTCTTTTGTTAAATTTATTCCTGAGTGTTTTATTTTTTAATACAATTGTATCTTGATATCATTTCAGATTATCTATTGCATTCACAGTGTTTCAAAGTCTATATTCCCTCTTGACTGTCACTAAATTATTTTTTGTTTTAGAAAAGCTTCTATCAGAATTTCACAGATTAGAGGTGACTGACAGATTAAACTGTCTAATATTACCAACCCTGCCCATTTACTCAGGTCAGCTTCCTTTTGGTGAAACTCCACTCAACAATTCACAAGGAAAGGAAGATACTATTTTACATAGACAGTAATTTTCTTAATTGATACATAATAATTGTACATTTCATATGTATATGGGGTACATGTTATATTTTGAAGCATGCATACAATGTGTAATTATCTAATCAGAGTATTATTTCAAATCTCTTCTACTTATTTTGAAACATGCAAAAATTATTAACTGTAGTCACCCTACTGCGCTATTAAACACCAGAATTTATTTCTTCTATCTAAAGGCAGTAGGATTTTAATTATAGTCATAAGTTTCCAGAAGGAAAAAGTGCGTGTAGAAGAAATTTCCTGCAAGATGAGGAATTATATTTCTTGCTCTGTTCTAATCATACTGGTCTTCTCTCTATTCCTCAAACATGCCAAAGATATTCTTCCCTCAGAGCTTTGAACATGTTTTTCTTTGGTTAGAATGTTCTCTCTGCAATTTATTCAGGCCTTTGAACAAATGTCACCTCCTGAGGGAGGCCCGCTCTGATCACTCAAACTAAAATAGGACCTCTAGTACTCTCTATCCCCTAACCCTGTTTTTATTATCTTGGCCCTTATCACCCTCTGACACTATATTGTGTACTTTTTTGCTTCTTGTTTTATTATCCACCCTCACTAAAATATAAAATCTGTGAGGGGAGGGTCTTTGTTTGCCACTATAAACCCAATGTTTGGTAGAGTTCCTGTTGCATAATAGGTGCTTGATAAATCCTTTGTTGAATCATAAATATATCAGATGCTAAATAAATTCACTTATTCAAAGATCTGTTGACTACATAGAATAGACCTGGTGATTTAACATTTATTCAGTAGTTAAATGAATCCCAGTCAGCACATGACACTTAGGATGGATATATGCAGGTGCGTGTGTGTGTGTATGTGTGTGAGTGTGTGTGTGTGTGTGTGTGTATGTGTGTGTGTTGGAAGGAGTATGTGTATTTGGATGTAATGTAGGGAGCATCTGTGTAACTAAGTAATAAAGCACTTGGGCTCCAGAGTTAAACCTGAGTTTGAATTCTTACTACTGGTTGCCAGCTATATGCCCATGGACAGACTACTTAACCTAGTTTCTAAGGCTCAATTTCTTCATCTGTAAAATGAAATTGTACTTGTATTCACTTCATAGGGTTTCTGATGTAAATATTAAATGATATAAAACATGAAAAGCACTTAGCAGCACCCAGTTCATCACATTGATAAATGTTAGCTATTGCTATTTTGGAGGCACTATAAATTTTCTTAACAGAATTTCCTATATATGTGTAATACTCATTTTCAAAGTCATTTGGATGCTGCTACAGGGATGAAGAAATATAAATTAGCTTACATATACTACAAGGTTCATGATAGCTTTCTGTCCTTTTTGTCAAGTCAGGGGTTTCAAAAAGTGTAACCAAATACTTTTGTGTGGTTAGAAGTGTCTATGACTATTTTAAAATCTAAATAAACCTTTAAAAAATCTTCATATTAGATTATAATTTTCATGAGGACAACAGCCTTGACTTCCTTATATTTCTCTGTGTCTCTGTCATCTGGTACATGTAATACTCAATAAACACTTGTTTATTGTTTGTGAATGAATAAATGAAAAAATGTTGACATTGTTGGAAACTGCTACTCTGGATAAGCAGTGGGCACTTGTTGCTGGCTTGATTATGGCAATGTTAGCAAAAAAGAGTCTGCAGCATTTCAGGAACTAGATTTCAAGAAGCTCGACCCTTCATTGGCCCTAAACTACCAAGAAAACACTTCATTGGTTAAAATTGCTAACTGATAACACAGGAGAATTGGAGCCAGAATTTTTATCTCTTCTGAGGATAAGAACAAACAATCATGCATCATATGTTGTGTGATTGGTCATGCAAGGAAGAATTTGGCAGCCTTAGGGTCGCTTTTAAGGTAGGAACCTTCACAACTATGCTCAGGTGGAATAGATGGGCACACTGAAACACACACATGCGTCTGCCCCCTAGTTTACATAAGTGAATGTAAATGAATCTTATTTTCAGTGATTTAGAGAAACAGTTTGAGTCATTAATAATCTGCTTATAAAAGCAAAAAGTCTTTCTCTGATTATACTCTCACTTATAGATGTTGGAAGCTGAGAGTTTTGTATTTGAGTTTGTATGAAGCTTCATACATCTGTGTAAATGGGTCTTCCATTGTTTTAGGAGGGAATATTGGATTTTCTTTGCAGATGAAATTGACAATTTTTTTTAGAGAGAGGCGTTCACTAATAAGACATAAGAGAGAAGAAAAGGGAAAAGAAATGGTGAGCTGGATGGTAGGTCATTTTCCACTTGCTAATGTTTAGTTTCTCACTTAGGAAAGAAATGTTTAACCACTAGATTCTGCCCCTAGTCAGTATGATATTGACAGGTGAGGCAGAGAGTGTTACTTGGCTCACTTTACCCTCTGTTGGAACAACAGTTCACAGTCTATGTCACTCGACAGTGACTTGTCTAAGGATACAGCATATATTTATATTGAGAAGATAAATGCACTAACCTTGTTTAGAAAATTGTCCCCCGAGGTTAGAAATCCCAAAGAAAGTATGTTCACTCACTTCCAGAAAAGAGTCAGATTCCTCTGCCTGGCGACATTATCTAGGCCCTGAACTCAGCTTGTGTCTATAAGAAAGGACAAGTCTAACCTGGCTGGCTGTCTAATTTCCTTTACTTTTTTCACTGCAGTTTCTTCGGGATGACAAAATGGAAAAGCTTGATGAGGTTGTTGAAAAATACCCTCGTGCCTTCCCTTGCTGGATTGGGCCCTTTCAGGCATTTTTCTATATCTATGACCCAGACTATGCAAAGACATTTCTGAGCAGAACAGGTAAGAAAAGAGGAAAATCTCTGGGACCTATTCCTCCTAGGAGTGAAATGCACAGAACCCACAGACAAAATTCTGAAGCTAAGATGGGTGTTGGGTCATTAAGAGATGCCGGAGCAAGTATGGAGAGATGACAGTTTTATTACCAATACTGAAGAAGATTCCCATGTCCTCCCCAGTCCTTTAACTTTTTCAGAACTGCATGGACCCTTTGAGGTCAATGTATCTAAAAGCCCAACTGTCATTACCAGACTTGCAGGGGGCTTCCTTTGCCTCTTCTGGTTTTGTGACTTCTTGTCAGCAACACGCTGCATCCCCTCCCCCCAGTCTTGAGTCTTAGTCTTCGGGGGGAATCAGAAGCAGCTCTACCTCAGTTGGCTCAGTATGTAAACCTAAATGCCAGATCACTTATTTACCATTGAACCTCTTGACTTGATTGTGATCCGAATGTTGGTTTTCCTCTTTGCATATTTCTCAACTATGTTCCCTTTTGGGGCATGAGTCATCTACCTCCTCTACAGAATCATTTTTTAAGGCTTTCATTATGGATTATTTCATTAAAACATCTTGCTTTTGTTCTGCTAACTTTATAAAACTAAGGTCTCATATTCTCATTTTCTTTCCTGTGCTATTGTATTCATCATCCTTAATAAACCCTAGAAAAGAAAACCTCCTTTCCCTGACCATCTCCATGTTCCCAGTTCCCTGCTGTGATTTGTCTCATGTTCACCTCTTAAGGACACAAGCTGTAGAACACCTCCACGTTAGGTATCACAAGAACAAGAGGTATTGGTACCTCATTACCTGGTGTCTGTCAAACCCTCCTCTGATAGTTAATCTGTTTTCCAAAAAGGATCTGTGTTGTCCCAACTCTTGTTCTGGTAAGTTTGCAATCCCCCAGCAATATCTGTTTCAGATAGAGGAAGTGTACACAAAGGAAGAATCTTGGCTTGCGTACCTGTCTGTTTCATGGGACTTGCTGTTTTCCAAACCTCAACCAAGATTTTTGGTTTCTGCAGTCTTTCTAAAGGCTGCAGGGAGTGAACTTTGGGCTCCCTTTTGCTCACTACTTATAGTTAGTGCAGGCAAATGAAGAAAACCTTCACCAACTTTAACTGGTAGTCAATGCTCTCTCTCTTTTTTTTTTTTTTTGAGTTGGAGTCTTACTCTGTCGCCCAGACTGGAGTGCAGTGGCCACCCCCGGCCACTGCAGCCTTGACCTGCTGGGCTCCGGCAATCCTTCCGCCTCAGCCTTCCAAGTAGCTGGAACTACAGGCACGCGCTACCACATCTGGCTAATTTTTTATATTTTTTTTGTAGAGATGAGGTCTAGCCAAGTTGCCCATGCGGGTCTCGAACTCGCAGGCTCAGGCAATCCACTCACCTCAGCTTCCCAAAGCGCAGGGTTACAAGCTGAGCCACCGAGCCCAGCTCAATGCTCTCTATAATGCTGTCTTTTGTTTCCTCTGCTTGCCTCTGTAGATCTCAAGTCCCAGTACCTGTGCAAGTTCAGAATTCCATGTCTTGGTATGTATGTGCAAATGAGAGATATAATCCAGTCTCATTCAGAGTCCTCTTTCCATAGTAGAGCATCTCAAAGAAATTCAAATCTGAATTCAAAAGTATTAAGAGTAAGATATCAGTACCATGCCACATTGGTTATGATAGCTTTGTAGTGTAATTTGAAGTCAGGTAATGTGATACCTCCAACTTTATTCTTTTTCCTTACATTTGCTTGAACTATTTGGGCTCTTTTTTTGTTCTGTATGAATTTTGTAATTTTTTTCATAATTCTGTGAAGAATGATGATAATTTTTATTTTAAAGATGACATTGATAATTTGATATGAATTGCATTCAATTTGTAGATTGCTTTGGGCAGTATGGTCATTTTAACAATATTTATTGTTCCAATCTATAAGGTGGGATTTTTTTCCATTTGATTGCATCACCTGTGATTTCTTTCATCAGTGTTTTGTAGCTCTCTTTGTACAAGACTTTCATCTCCTTGGTTAAATGTATTCCTCGGTAATTTTTTTATAGCTACTGTAAATGGAATTGCGTTCTTGATTTGTTTCTTGGCTTGCTTATTATTGGTGTATACTAGTATAAAAACAGACACAAAGATCAATAAAACAGAATAGAGAATCCAGAAAAACAACCAACTAATCTATGACAAAGTCAATGAAAATATATTAGAGAGCCATATGTGGAAATATGAAACTGGACCCCTATCTTTCACCATATACAAAAAAAAAAAGACCTGAAACTATACAAATCCTAGAAGAGAACATAGGAAAAACTCTTCTGGACATTGGTCTGGGCAAAGAATTTATGACTAATGCACAGCAAAAGAAATCATTAACAGACAACCCACAGAATGGGTGAAAATATTTGCACAATGCATCCAAGAAAGGGCTAATATCCTGAATTGTAGAAGACACGCAAGTGGCCAACATATAAAAAAATGCTCAACTGTCACTAATCATAAAAGACATGCAAACTTAAACCAGTATTTAAAAGTAAAACAACAACAACACAAAAAAACCTGCTGCTGGCTGCCTCTGCTTTCTAGCTCCTTAGTGTCTTCTCTGGAGGAGCCTCAGGATATCTGGTGCTTGCTGCCCCCTTGCCTCATGGTGGGGGCACGTCTCCGTGGCCCACCTCTCGGCCTCTGCTCACCTGGCCCGGACTGAAAGTGGCACAGCAGGGCCTGGGCCTGGTGCAGAAGGCAGGCATCCAGGAGGTCAGACATGGGCAAGAGGCGTAAGAAGCACAAGTCAGACAAATACCTCTACAAGGACTTTGTGGAGAAGCCCTTGAAGCTGGTCCTCAAAGTAGGAAGGGAAGGAGGTCACCAAGCTCTCGATGGGAAGCTCGGGGAACGACTCCAGCCTCTTCGAAGACAAAAAACAGAAAGCAGCTGGGCTCGGTGGCTCAGCCTGTAATCCCGTGCCTTTGGGAGGCTGAGGTGAGTGGATTGCCTGAGCCCGCGAGGTCGAGACCCGCCTGGGCTCTTGTTTATTGTAGAGACCCCATTTCTACAATAAATAAAAAAATTAGCCGGTCGTGATATCGCGCGCCTGTAGTTCCAGCTACTTGGAAGGTTTAGGCAGAAGGATCGCCGGAGGCCAGTGGGTCGAGGCTGCGGTGGCCGGGAGCGTGCCACTGCACTCCAACCTGGGCGACAGAGTGAGACTTCAACTAAAAAAAAAAAAAAAAGAATGCAGAAGAAGAGAAAGGAGAGAGGCAGGATCGGGGGAAGGAAAGGGGAGAAAACCGAGAAGAGTAGAGGATAAAAAGAAGCGAGATCAAGACCGTGTAGATAATGAGGCAGAAAAAGACCTCCAGTGTCACACCCCTTCTCAGGTCTTGCCTCCTGAGAAGCCTCTCACAAGCTTTTTAGCCAAACAAGAAGTAGAACAGTAGCTCCTTCAAGAAGCTTTGAATCAACTGACAAGGCAGTTGCAGAGAAATGACCCAAGTGCTTTTTTTCACTTCCTGTGACTAATTTCTTTGCTCTCAGCTACTCCATGATCATTAAACACCCAATGGCTTTACCATGAAAGACAAGATCAAGTACAATGACTACCAGTTCATAAAAGAACTAAAGGATAACTTCAAGCTAATGTGTACCCATACCATGGTTTAAAACAAACCAGAGACCATTTACTATAAGGCTGCTAAGAAGCTATTGCACTCAGGGATGAACACTCTTAGTCTGGAAAGAATTCAGATCCAAAATCAGAGCATAGACTTCATGGCAGACTTGCAAAAAACTCAAACGCAGATAGAACAGGCACTTTGCATAGTGGGGAGTGGGGGGTGGCGGCTAGCCAAGAGAGAGGGGAGACTCTGGAGATGCAGAAGCACAAGCCTTCCAAAGTTCCAGCAAGGAAAATAAAAAGGAAGACAAAGATATGCTTGAAGATAAGCTTAAAAGCAATCATTTATTAAATAGAAAGAGGGCAGGAGCTGACTGACCACATCATTAAGGAATCTGGGGGAAAGTTGACCAGGCAGCTTGTTACTAGTCAGTGAGACTTTGAAAGAAGAAGCCTCGATGGAACAATATCATTGGGACTTCTCCATTCTGTGAATCTCATTGTAGGAGAGCCAGGTTACTGCCCTGTGAAACTGGGAATAACTACTGGAAGACTTCAGTTTGGAGTGAATACTTTGCAAGGGTTCAAAAAGGTTATAAGGAACAAAGTAACTATAGTGTTATGCTTGAATTATGGACCCTACACTTCTTATGCACCATGTTATGACTCCACATTTGCATATATCAGCAAGGATGATTCCTATTTAATCTATTCAACCTATGGGGAAGACTGATCTCCCAAGCAATTTCAGCGTCCATGAGTTTTGGGCCACATGCCAAAATTATCCTTATGTTATGACAGATAATTTACTGGATATTCTAATAAAAGGAGGTCATGCTAGGACCCTACAAGAGTTGGAGACGTCATCACCTGCAGATGAAGGCCATACTAGGACACTTGATACAGGAAAATAAAAGGAGATAATAGAAATAGAGCAGCAGGGCATTTGGACTCCAATACCCAGGGCAGGCTCACAGCACTGAAACCAGAAACAAACTTTGGCACTCCAGCTGAAGTTTTTGACTCTGAAGAAGAGGAAGTGTCCCAGAAGAAACTTGATGAGACCACCAAATTGTTCAGGGAGCTCCAGGAAGCCCAGAATGAACATCTGAACCACAGACTCCCTCCCAATATGATCTGTCTCTTGGGTCCTTTGTACAAAGAAATGCATCTCACTGAACAAGTGACCAATGATCTTAAAGAACTTGTATAGCAAGTAACTCCAGGTGATATTGTAAGCATGCATGGAGTTTGAAAATCAATGGGGATTTCCATTCCTTCCTCCATCATAGAAAACAACTTTGTAGATTTAACAGAAGATCTTGAAGAACTTAAAAAGATTGATGTCACTGAATGTGGACCTGATGGGATTTGAAGCCAACTGATATTTGATTACATATTTATGTACATGTTTTTCTCATTCTTAACTTGGAAATGCTTTTCAGAAGATACTAAATATTTGTAAATTGTGTTTCCAATTAAACTTCGGAACAATTAATTTTAATGTCCCAGAGATTGAACTTATGTTAGCTAATAAAACTGAACCTGGAACTGTGGGGAAAAAAACAGATGGTGGTGAGGATGCAGAGAAAAGGAAATGCTTATACACCATTGGTGAGAATGTAAATTAGTACAACCTCTATGGAAAACAGTATGGAGATTTCTCAACTAAAATAGAGTTACCATTTAATCCAGCAATTTCACTACTGGGTATCTACCCAAAAGTAAAGAAATCATTATATCACACCTGTACTTGTATGCTTGTCACAGTACTATACACAATAGCAAAGTTGTGGAATCAACCTAAGTGTCCATCAATGGATGATTGGATTAAGAATGTGATCACACACACATACACACACTCCCACCATGGAATACTACTCAGTTATGAAACGTGAGATCATGCCATTATCCTAAGTGAAATGACTCAGAAACAGAAAGTCAAAAATCACACGCTCTCTATAAGTGGGAGCTAACCAATAGGTACACATGGACATACCCATTAAGTGGAGTAATAGACATTGGAGACTCCCAAAGGTGAGAGGACGGGAAGTGGGTGAGGATGAAATACTCCCTATTGGATACAATGGACACTATCAAGTGATGGGCACATTAAAAGCCCAGACTTCATCATTCTGCAATATATTCATGTAACAAAACCGCACTTATACACCTAAATCTATTTTTTAAAGAGTAAAGTAGATCTATAATGAAAGTTATCTAGAGAAGAGATCAAAGGAGAGCTCTGAGGTCAAAACACAACTTTCTAGAAAGCTTCTTTATCCATTTCTCTCCCCAAAGTCCCATTCTCAAGGCAACTGATGCATGAATCTGTCCTCTCTCTCTCTTTAAAACTGCAGTCTCACCATCCTTTTCTTTTCCCCTTTCTTCTTTCTTGTATGTTTTCCTGTCATTTTGGAGTTCCTTTATTTCCATATACAAACTAGTAAAATGTTGCTATAAAGCACAGTTTGGGAGTATTCTGTGAGCAGATAAATTAAGCTGTTTAGTCATGTTATTGGCATTTATGTTAAACAAGGAAGGAATTAAATAAAAGAATATAGGCTTGGATTCAGAACCACCTATATTTGAATCCTGCCTCATCTTATGCTGACTAGTTGAGTGTCATCTAGGGGGACTCATATATTCTTTCTTCACCTTGTCTTTGAAAATGAAGATGAGAGTCACATTGCTAGGTTGTTGTGAGGATTAAATGAAACACATATTTTCAGTACTTAATGTAATGGCCAGCATTGTACCAGTGCCAGATCATGCATCACAAGCCTGGCATGTTGTAAGCAGTCAATGAAGAGTATCAATTATGTATTAACAAACATTAAAGTACTTTAAAATTCAAATCCTTAATGACCACTCTGGCAATAGAACATTGTGAAGCGTTAACCTTGACAAGTATTTTCACTTTGTGTCATTCACAGAGCAGGGATCAGGGAGTGGATATCTAGGGACAAAGTGGACAGTCTTCTCTAGTTCCTTATGAATTTGTGTTCACAGTATAGTTTATGCATTACTTTGGAGTGAAGAGGAGATGAATTCATTTGTTGTGTTTCTACTATAAGCTAGAGAGTAAGTTGGTTACTTTACGTATGTACCTCCATTTAATCTGCACAGCTGCATAATGAAGTATTTATCATCATATCTCATTGTTGAGAACACCAAGCCTCAGGAAGGTTAAGTCACTTAATTACTACATAGATAGAAATTGGTGATTTCAGAATTAGCTTTTTCACCAGGCTTTGAAATTGATCAGACTTTGAAATACTTTCTCACAATGTTAAATGTATCCATCCCAGGTGTAAGCATCAAAACAAGCCTCCATCTTAATATACAAACACTACTTTGATTCTGCATGGTTTTGTAACTGCCTGTGGGTTACAGCCACTCCATGCTGTCTGTGTTTCTCATCTTCATCACATCTAATAATATGGCATGAGGTTTTGTGCCTTCTATTTCTTAAGGAAAAGGACTGGTGAATCTAGAAGGGCCCAAGTGGTTCCAGCACCGTCAACTACTAACTCCTGGATTCCATTTTAACATCCTGAAAACATATGTTGAGGTGATGGCCCATTCTGTGAACACAATGCTGGTAAGTGAAGGGAGAAAGTGCTGTGGTATGTTGCAAAATGCATCTAACAGGAACTGTATCAGGCATATGTTTAGTGGGTAGTGCAAATTAAAAGCCAATGATTTCTAGAAATTAACCAATGTACCCATTGAGCAATAGTTGTATAAACCTTTGTTATGTCATTGGGTGATTTTTAAAAAAATCTGGTCTTTTTTTCTTAGATATAGTTTGAGATCCCGTGGCAGTAAACCAAATACTAAGTGGTGAGATTTAGATATTATAGTAAGTGTTGTAGGTGACAGGTAAGGAAGGCAGGAGCAGCTATAGCAGCTTCAAATTCAGAGGAGACTTGAATTTACCATGAAATATAAACTGGTCTTGAATACATAGAGAATATGGATGAGCGAATTTGAGGCAGAATGAATCAGTATGAACAAAAGTTTGGAAGTTGACTTGGACTTACCTGATAGCCATGAAGGACTGGGTAAAGGATGACATTTCTGTATTAAAGTTGAAGATAGAAGTTTCCTCTTTATTGGTAGCAGAAGATCATTAGGTGCTGACCTGTACCTTCCAACGGGGCAAGGGGACATTGCAGAGGAACATGCCTGTGGGGAGTCTCTGATTTATAAACAAGCTGTATTCCAAAACTCTAGTTGTACAATGGTTTTAATTTTTAAATCAAGCAAGTAATTCATTAATACAGTTTTATCATAAGCATTTCAAATATCACAACCACAAAGTTCCCAGAGGAACCACTGTTAGCAGCTCTTTGGTTGGATTCTCAGTAAAGTTTGCAGAAGTAGACTGAACCTGGTGTCTGTCAGGATTCTGGTAAAAACATGGATGTGAATTCTAGAGGTAGAGACCTAAAGACACCTAGAACTACAAGCTAGACAGGGAGGAAAGCATCTTCTTCCAATTCCAGTGCCATTCAACTTCAGCACAATTTCAAATCCACTGGTGATTGTATTTGAGTTTTCTCTCCAGTTCTAGGAGTGATTTCTGCTCTCCTCATTTCTCAGCCTCACATTTCCCTGGAATTCCTCTCACATGTCTTCCCTCGACTGAATCTTCCAGACCACCTCATATTTGGAAGTTTCCTGTTGCTCTCGTTTCTTCTAAACTCATCATTTCTACTTAGTAAAACTTACATAGTTCAGATGAAAGCTTTCTGACTAAACAATTGACCCTTGGGTAAACATTTTTAAAACTCCCTTTGCCTTTTGTGTGTGGTCTCCAAGCCCACAGCACCTAGCTTAGCTCCTGTGGGTCAACCTGAACTTACACATTTCAATGTATTTGTATTTTTATGTAAAGAATGCTTGTAATGACAAATGCATTTTCAACTGGGGGCTTTGTGGCAATTTTTAAAAGTCAGGTGAAGCATTTCAGGCAGTGCAAGTAGGTCTCCTTTTGTGGGGGAGTCAAGCCAGGCTGTATTTGTCTGGGAGCCAGCCCCCTGCAGCAGCTCCTCCCCATACTTCTCTCTGTCCCCCGCTCTGAATATTAAATATTCCAAGTTTATTTTAAGTGCGGTTATGGTGGTTGAGAGCAGTGGCGGGTATCTGGCAAAGTTGGTAATTGAAGATGGAGCAAGCCCCAGGGAACGCCCCTGGTGAGTATGGGTCTTGTATCAGTGTTTATCTGTCTTATTATTATGACGCTGATCTTGACCTCCTGTGCCAGGATAAGTGGGAGAAGATTTGCAGCACTCAGGACACACCTGTGGAGGTTTATGAGCACATCAACTTGATGGCCCTGGACATAATCATGAAATGTGCTTTCAACCAGGAGACCAACTGCCAGATAAACAGGTCAGTGACAGGAAAGCAGAAAAAATAAAAGAATTTTTTTGTGTTCAACATTATCTAAGTCATTTATTATTGACATTGATTGACATTATCCCAACTTTCTTTTCCAGCACCCATGATCCTTATGTCAAGGCCACGTTTGAACTCGGCAGAATCGCATTTTACCCCTTGCACAGCTTATTGCTTCACAATGACATAATTTTCAAATTCAGTCCTAAGGGCCATCGTTTTCAGGAGTTAAGCCAAGTGCTGCATCAGTACACAGGTATTCGTTGGGTTTGGGTTGCCCATGTTCATACGCTGTCAGGATTTTGCTGTGTCTATCTAAGAGGATAAGCCTCAATGTGAAAAGAGAAAGAAAATTTGCTCTTAATGGAGTTCTTATATGGACACAGCTCACATTAAATATAATGTGAATCTTTTAGAAGAATTTGCTACACCCATAGTAGTAGTAGTCTTATCAGAACTTTTCTACATATTATACAATTTTTATGAATACAAAATAACATAAGTGGACATTTATGATTTCAAAGCATATGTGGAATATAGCTTTTTGCACAGTGATTACAGTAATAATGGCCAGCTAAAAACACTCATGCAACTTAGGAATGACGAGGGGACCAGAGTAAACATGGACATGCATTCAAAAAAAGTTTGATTCAAAAGTAATTTTAACAAAACATAAACACAAAAATTAAGCTTTGTAAGCAATTCAACATTACTCTTCATGAATGCCATAACAGAGAATACTTATCAAGCAGTTAATTCTTCCTCTGCCACTTACTAGCAGCATAACTAGGGCAAGTTTTTTACTACTTTCCCCATAAAATGGGGATAAAAAATAACCTAGCCTATAGATTTGTTGTGATTATGACTATTAATATATATAAAGCATTTAGGATAGTGCCTGGCACTTAGTAAATGTTAAATATAAATTATAGTTGCTACATCAAATATCTTCAGGAAATTTGCAAGACACATCAACATATGCACATTCATACATACATATATATATACACATGCACGTGGATGTTATAAGGAGGACACTCAAGAGAGGCAGGTTAGAAACAAGACACAAATTGGGCATTATAAATAGCAGTAGCTCTCAAATCTTTCTGCATCATGGCCCACGCAGAAAAATATTAATATTTATATGGCTCATTGGAGAAAACAGAAGTGGATTGGGGCCTACATAGAACTTGGTGAAAAAGATTCTATTCTTTTTCTTTACTTTTTTATATTATATAATTATGATGAAAAACACAATGCAAAGTATTAGGGAAAATAATAAATGTTAAATTTATTCAAAAATTCAAAAGCTAAATAGTTTCAAAATTGTTTAACTAGTCAAATTTATCAGTCTTTTATTACTTCTGGATTTTTAGTAATCACTAAGTCTTTCTCTCTTCCAGGGTTTCTCAACCCTTGGCACTAATGGCCTTTTGGATTGGATAAGTCTTTGTTGTTGGGACTTGGGCATTTTAGAATGTTTAGCTGGACTCCTGACATTTACCCACTCAATGTCAGTAGAACTCTGAGAGCTGCAGCAGTCAAAAACAGTCTCCAGACATTGCTGAATGTCCCCTGGGATCAAAATTATCCTTGGCTGAGAACTGCTGCCATATTCGCAGGTTGAAGAGAAATTCTTTTTTTGCATTTAGATTTCTGATCTATTTAGAGTTTATTCCTATGTGTGTTGTGAAGTATTAATCAGTTTTTTTCCAAATGGTTATCCAGTGACCCATTGTCATTAATAAGCAGTTCATCTTTTCCAGTGATCTGAGATAATCACCTTTATCATGTTCTAAGCTGACATATGTACTTATACCTATTTCTGGATGTTCTTTTCTATTTCATTGGTCTCTCTACGAATGTCATACCATTTTAATTAAGGAAATTTTGTACCTTCTTAACATTAATAGACTTTATTTTTAAAGAAGTTTTAGGTTAACCGAAAAATTGAGCAGAAAGTATAGAGAGTTCCCATATATCCTCTCACCCTACCTCCACACAATTTCCCATTAATGTCTTGCATTAGCATAGTACATTTGTTGTAATTGATGAGCCAATATTGTCACATTGTGATTAAGTAAAGTTCATAAAGTTCACTCTTTGAGTTGCACACTCTATGACTTTTGACAAACGTGCAATGATGTATATCCACCATTACTGTACTATACAGAATAAGTTCACTGCCCTAAAATATCCCCTATGCTCCACCTATTTATTCCCCCTTTCCTCCCTTGGATCCCCTGGCAACCACTGATTTTTTTTTTTTTACTGTCTGTGTGGTTTTGCCATTTCCATAATGTCATACAGTTGAAATCATATGGTTTGTAGCCTTCTCTGGTTTATTTCACTTAGCAATATGCATTTGAAGTTTCTCCATATATTTTCGTGGCTTGATAACTCATTTATTTTAATTGCTAAATAATGTTTTATTGTTTCAATGTACCACAGTTTTTGTCATGTATTGAAGAGTGTTGGTGATTTTCAAGCTTTGGCAATTATGAATAAAGCTACTATAAACATTCATGTGCAGGTTTGGGGGAAAACATAAGTTTTCAACTCATTTGGGTAAATATCAAAAGCATAATTACTGGATCTTATAGTAAGAGTATGTTTAGTTTTGCAAGAAACTGCCAAACTGTATTACAAAATGGCTATAACATTTTGCATCCTCACCAGCAATGAGAGTGCCCGTTCCTTCACATACTTGGCAGCATTTGGTATTGACAGTGTTTTGGATTGTAACCATTCTAATGAGTGTATAGTAGTATCTCACTGATGTTTTGATTTGCATTTCCCTGATGACAAATGATGTTGAGCATCTTTTCATATGCTTATATGCCATCTGTATTTTTCTTTTTTTTGGTGCAGTGTCTATTAAGATTCTCTGCCCATTTTAATTGTGTCATTGTATCCTTATTGTTAAGTTTCAAGAATTCTTTTCATATTTTGGATGCCAGTCCTTTATTTAGTGTCCTTTGCAAAGAGTTTTCTCCCAATCTGGGCTTGTCTTTTTATTCTCTTAACAGTATCTTTCAGAGATCAGAAGTTTTATAATTTTAACAAAGTTCATCTTATCAGTTTTTTTTCTCTCATGAATCATGCTTTGGTGTTTTATCTAAAAAGTCACCACAAAACCCAAGGTCACTCAGATTTTCTTCTATAATATCTTTTAGGTGTTTTATAGTTTTGCATTTTATATTTAGGTCTGTGATCCATTTCGAGTTACTTTTTGTGAAAGCTTAAGATCTGTGTCTAGTCCCCCCGCCCCCACCCCCCGGTTATCTATTTGTTCCTGCACCATTTGTCAAAAAGACTATCCTTTCTCCATTGAGTTGCCTTTGCTCCTTTGCCAAAAATCAGTTGACTGTATTTGTATGGGGCTATTTCTGTATTTTTTATTGTGTTCCCTTGGTATGTTTGTCTGTTTTTTTCACCAGTACAACACTATTTTGATTACTGTAGTTTTAGAGTAAACCTTGGAGTTAAATATCATAAATCCTCCAATGGTGTTTTCCTTTAAAGTTATGTTGGCTATTCTTAATCTTTTCCCATACCATATAAACTTCAGAATCATTTAACTAATATCCACAAAATAACTTGTTGGCGTTTTGATTGTGATTGCATTGAATCTATAGATCATGTTGGGAAAAACTGATATTTTGACAACATTGAGACTTCTCACACACACACATACACACACACACACATTTGCATTTTACACTTAGGTCTATAATCCATTTTGAGTTACTTTTTGTGAAAGCTTTAAGATCTGTGTCTAGATCTCCCATTTATCTAAATCTTTTTTATTTATTTCATCAGAGTTTTATAGTTTTCTTCATATAGGCCTTGTAAATATTTTGTTACGTTTAAACCTATTACATTTTCAGAGCTCATGGAAATGGTATTGTGTTTTTAATTCAAATTCCGATCGTTTATATTATATAGTTTATAAGAAAGGAATTGACTTTTATATATTAACCTTGTATCCTACAACCTTGTAATAATTGCTTATTACTTTCCAAACGTTTCTGTTGATTCTTTGAGATTTCCCACAACTATGTCATCTATGAACAAAGACAGTTTTATTTCTTCCTTCCCAATCTGTATACCTTTTATTTCTTTGTCTTATCGTATTAGCTAAGACTTTCAGTACAATGTTGAGTCCACTTTTAAATTTTTTATTTCAACAAGCAAATCATTCTCATTCTCATTTATTGAAATGATTGTTATGTTTGGTCACTTGCTGTAATATTATAATTACCGTGTGTATTATGGTGCAATTATTGTGTATTTATTTCCTAAGGTTGCCATAACAAATAATTACAAACTGGGTGGCTTAGAACAGAATTTATTCTGTTACAGTTCTGGAGGCTAGAAATACAAAATCAAGGTGTCGGCAGGGCCATATTCTGTCCTGAAAGCTCTAGTTAAGAATCCTTAACCGGCTCAGTGGCTCAGCCTGTAATCCCGTGCCTTGGGAGGCTGAGGTGAGTGGATTGCCTGAGCCTGCTGGTTTGAGACCCGCCTGGGCAACTTGGTGAGACCTCATCTCTACAATAAATCAAAAAATTAGCCAGACATGGTAGCGTGCCTGTAGTTCCAGCTACTCGGAAGGCTGAGGCTGAAGGATCGCCGGAGCCCAGCAGGCGAGGCTGCGGTGGCCAGGAGCAGCCACAGCACTCCAGTCTGGGCGACGGAGTGAGACTCCCAACTCATAAAAAAAAAAAAAGAATCCTTCCTGGCCAGGCTCGGTGTCTCAACCTGTAATCCCAGCACTTTGGGAGGCCCAGGCGAGTGGATTGCCTGAGTCTGCGGGTTCGAGACTAGCCCGGGGAACTTGGCAAGACCTCGTCTCTACAATAGATAAAAAAATTAGCCTGGCGTGGTACCGCGTGCCTGTAGTTCTGGATACTTGGAAGGCTGAGGCGGAAGGATCACCAGAGCCAAGCAGGTAGATGCTAGAGTGGCCGTGAGTGTGCCGTGGCACTCCAGCCTGGGCGACAGAGAGAGACTCCAGTTCAAAAAAAAAAGAGTCCTTCCTTCCTGTTCCTAACTTCTGGTGTTTGCTGGCAATCCTTGGCATTTCTTAGATTGCAACTGAATCATTCTAATTTCTGCCTCTGTCTTCACATGGTCAATTTCCCTATACATATCTGGTTTCAAATTTCTCTCTTCTTATGAGTTTACCAGTCATTGAATTAAGGCCCACCCTAATCCAATATGACTTCATCTTAATTTGATTACAGTCATGTGTCACTTAACATTTCTGTTGATGATGGGCTGAATATACAAGGTAGTCCCATAAGATTATAATACCATATTTTTGCTGTACCTTTTCTATATTTAGATATATTCAGATACACAAATACTTACCATTGTATTGTAATTGCCTACAGTATTCAATACAGCAACATGCTGTACAGGTTTATAGCCTAGGAACAGTAGGCTATCCTATATAGCCTAGGTGTGTAGTAGGTTGTATTATTTAGGTTTGTGTCAATATACTCTGTGATGTTCACACAATGACAAAATTGCCTAACCACACATTTCTCAGAATGTATCTCCATTATTAAGCAACCCATGACTGTACTTCTGTAAAGACTGTATTTTAAAAGGTCACATTCACTGTTTTTTGTTTTTGTTTTTTTTAGTTGGAGTCTCACTCTGTCACCCAGGCTGGAGTGCAGTGGCATGGTCACGGCCACCGCAGCCTCGACCTGCTGGGCTCAGGCGATCCTTCCGCCTCAGCCTTCCAAGTATCTGGAACTATAGGCACGTGCCGCCACGCCTGGCTAATTTTTTGATTTATTGTAGAGATGAAGTCTCACCAAGTTGCCCAGGCTGGTCTTGAACCCGCGGGCTCAGGCAATCCTCTCACCTTGGTCTCCCAAAGTGCTGGGATTATAGGTGTGAGCCACTGTGTCTGGCCCACATTCACAGTTTCTAAGTGGTCATAAATTTTGAGGGGACATTATTCAACCCAGTATACTGTTTCTTTCTCTATGTGGTATGTCTTTGTCCTTTTTAAATACAGCATCTTTTGATGTTTAAAAGGTTTATATTTTTGTTCCATTGCTACCATAGTATTTGTCAGTATTTTGTTATTGTGGTAAAATGCGTATAAGATAACATTTACCATCTTAACCATTTTAAGTGTACAGTTCAGTGACATTAAGTGCATTCACACTGTTGTGCAACCATCACCCCCATCCATCTCCAGAACTCTTTTCGTTGTGCAAAACTGAAACTCTCCACTTATTAAACAATAACTCCTCATTCTCTTCTCCTCCTAGTCTTTGACAACCGTTATTCTGCTTTCTGTCTTTGTGAATTTGACTACTCGAGTATGTCATCTAAGTGGAATCATATAGTATTTGTCCTTTTGTTACTGGTTTATTTCATGGTTTATCAGTTTTAAATGATGTCTTTTGATTTCCATTTATTACATCTACAACTATTAGTAACTTACTCTACTTCCCCCTTTACTCACCCCTTTCTCTCACTCATATCCTTCTATTTTCAGTTGCACTGATTTTGCTGTTAGTGTTTATGTGTTCTTTCTTTTTTATATAAATTTTTTATTTTAAAGATGTGGGGTACAATTCAGGGTTGGTATACAAATGTTTATTATGCAGATACACTTGTTGATGAGGTATGCCCCCCTGCCTGGCAGTTTCTCACTACTGCCAATCCCTTTCTTATTACAATAGTTGTTCAAAGTCCGCTTATTAGTGAGAACATGTGATACTTGGTTGTTTCTGTGATAGATAACTCAGTATTATAGCCTCTAAGTCCATTCAAGTTGCTGCAAAGTTCATAATTTTGTTCTTCTTTATGACTGTGTAATATTCCATTGTGTATATGTACCACATTTTTAAAAAATCCAGTCCTCTTTTGTTGGGTAGCACGGTTGGTTCCATGTTTTTGCTATTGTAAATAATGCTGCAATAAACATGCTTGGGCAGGTATTTTTTTCATAGAGTGATTTGAGTTCCTCTGGGTATATTCCCAGTAGGGGGAATGTGGGGTCATATGCGAGGTCGATTTTTAGATCTTTTAGAAATCGCCACACTGTTTTCCACAGAGGTTATACTAGTTTACACTCCCACCAACAGTGTAGAAGTATTCCCTTTTCACTGCATCTTCTCTAGCATCTGTTGTTTTTTGAGTTATTGATGATGGCCATCCTGACTGGAGATAGGTGGTATCTCAGTGTGACTTTAATTTGCATTTCTTTGATGACTAGTGAGGCTGAGCATTTTTTCATGTATCTGTTGACTGCTCGTGTGTCTTCTTTTAAGAATTATCTATTAATATCTTTTGCCCACTTTGTAATGGGTACTGTTTGTTTTTTTCTTTTCAGCATGTTTGAGTTCCTTGTAGGTCCTAGATGTTAGGCTTTTGTCAGATACACAGTTGACAAATATTTTTTCCCAGTCTGTGGGCTGTCTCCTTGCTCTCTCAGTGGTTTCTTTGGCTTTGCAGAACCTTGTCAGTTTGATGAGGTTTCACTTGTCTATCTTATCTCTTATGGCATGGGCACTTGGGGTTTTGATCAGGAATTGGTTGCCAGTTCCAATTTCCATAAAGGTATGTGTTGCTCTTTCACCTAGGTCTTTATCTTTGTTTTAGTCTGAGATTTAGAATTAAATCTCTTAAATGCCCAACTCAGTTCTTTTGATGAAGTTTTTGAAGTCCCCTTTAAAATGGATGAAGTTAATCCTTTGTAGATTCCTTAGGATGGGCTCATGAGCACAGCATTCCCTGAGTTATTGCATTTTTAAACCTGTTTTTCTATACCCTTGACACTTGAAGGACAGCTTGGTTGTATATAACATAGACAACATACTTATCTCATACTTTCTTGAATTTCTTTTTTTTTTAACATATTTTTTATTTTAAAATTGTGGGGTACAGTTAAGGGTTAGGTATACAAATATGCATCGTTCAGGCACCCTTGTTGATAAGGGGTGTCCCCCCGTCCCCAGACAGATATTGACTACCATTAATCCCACCATCCTTGCCTTCCC
>CAUYQG010202245.1:0-40382 GCA_963574415.1 Tarsius wallacei | reverse complement strand
CTCTACAATAAATCAAAAAAATTAGCCGGGCGTGGTAGAAAGCGCCTGTAATTCCAGCTACTTGGAAGGCTGAGGCGGAAGGATCGCCGGAGTCCAGCAGGTCGAGGCTGCGATGGCCGGAAGCGGCCACTGCACTCCAGTCTGGGCGACAGAGTGAGACGCCAACTCAAAAAAAAAAAGAGTTGCATCAGCCAGGCGCGGTGGCTCAGCCTGTAATCCAAGCACTTTGGGCAAGAGGATTGCCTGAGCCCAGGGGTTCGAGACCAGCCTGGGCAACTTGGTGAGACTTCGTCTTTATAATAAATCACAAAAAGTAGCCGGGTGTGGTGACGTGCATCTGTAGTTCTAGTTACTTGGAAGGCTGAGGCAGAAGGATCACCTAAGCCCAGCAGGCCAAGGCTGCGGTGGCCGTGAGTGTGCCACTGCACTCCAGCCTGGGTGACAAGAGTGAGACTCCAACTCAAAAAAAAAAAAAAGAAGGGTAGCATCATTCTTACTGCATGAATGAAAAATAATTTATCCAATCCTCATCATGGGGATGCACACTTAAGACATAGAATTCTTTCTCTGTTGCAGAAAATCTTTATACACATATGGGCATATTTCTAGGACATATATTCCAAGTGGAATTGCTATAAATAATGGAATATCATTTACATTTTACAAGTACTACTAAGTTGTCTTTCAAAATGTTTCATCAATGTATAGTCCTACTAACTTTTCTCCATATCTTTGGCAACACATGATAATATAAATCTTTTGTATTGCCATTTTAAGCACTTTTCTATTGCATTTCTCTTATTTTCAGTGTAAGTATAGATGGTCATATACTTTTATCTTCAGTGAATTGTGTTCATATTATTTACTCATATTTCTACCGGGATTCTTTTTCTTAATTACTTGTTAGCACTTTTTATTTATTCTGAATCTTGATCCTATATGTGTTCAACATGTAATGTTTCTTTTTTCAACTTGTCTTTTTAATTGTAGCAAATACCTATTAGTATTTACTATGAGCCAGGTACTGTCCTAGGTACTTTACTTATTAACTTCTTTATGGCTCACAATGGTCCTGTGGAGAAGGTACTATTATTATCTCCATTTTACAGATATAAATCTGAGGTGTGGATTAATTACATAACTTACCCAAGGCCATATAACCAAGTAGCAAAACCAGAACCCAGGAATTCTGGCTCCAAAGTCTGTACTTCTAAATACTAAGTTGCCTTCATGATATCTACTTGAAAATTTGAAAACTGAATATATAAATAAATCAATTCTTTTTACTTTATAGCTTCTGTGTCTTTTATATGATCGTTTTTTAACCACATAAAAGTTATAAACATATTTTTCACAAACACTTTTGATAATTTGGGGTTATTTATGCTTAGCTATTTAAATGATCTAGAATTCATCTTTGTGAATGATGTAAGGTCTGGAAATGACTTTAGAGTGGATTGCTAATTGCTCAAAACAATTTGAACAATTTGCAGGCTCACTTTTCTGTACCAATTTAAAATTGTCTTTATTATAAACTAAAAATTAATCTACATATGCCACTTCTATACTTGCTGCCTTTGGTTCTGGATCTATGGTTTATTTGCCCGTTTCTGTACAAGACCTCTACTATTTTTGTTATCATAGTTGAGACTATGCTTGTCCTAAGGAAAGACCTTTAACTAGAATTATGTCTTTAATTCTTATTATGAAATAAATTTAAAGTTAATGTTTGCATATATTATGTAAATACATTGCTTTCATGACTATCCTTACACGTTTTTCCTTCCTATGTATTTTCCTTTTTTTAAAATGTGATATAAGAAATTCCATTATGAAACATCACCCTAATCTGATTTTTGAAGGAATGCACTTATTACATAGATTAATTTGGAGAGAACCATTATGCTAAGTCTTTCCAATCAGAACATGAATCTATTATATGCTTCAGTAAAATTTTATAACTTATATCCATATAGGTTTTTCATATTTCTTCTTGGCTTTATTGCTTCACAGCTATAATTTTGTTGTTATTATAATTGCTTTTTTAAAAAAATCATGATGAGACACTCATGTTTCCATTGTATTTTCAAGCTGGCTATTTCTGGTATTTGGAAAAGCTATTTTTTTTGTAGATTTGCCTATGCTATTAGTACTTAAAGATTTTCCTTTATTCTCTTGGATTTTCTAGGTAAATTATCCTATGAAAATAATGAGTGTTGTCTTTTTCATATAAAACTTTACATGCCTTATTGCTTTACCTTAGCTTTATTGCATTAGCCAGAATCTCAACTATTATCACTAAAACCAAATATTCTTATCACATTTCTGACTTTCATGAGAATGGTTATAAGCTATCAAATTATTAGAAATCAAAGTTTATTTTTACAAATTCTAATATACAGATGTCTAATCTATCAAAATTAAGAATGTTGTTTTGTATAGATTTCTAGAAAATGCCCTTTATAAGATAGAGGAAGTTCCATATATACAAAACTTTATTAGCTAGACTGATTGAAAGATAGATATTAAAGTGTTTCTTTTAAATGTATAAAATTTAATTGCCTTATATTTTTCTCAAATCTGTTAATGTAATAATTAAAATAGTATATTATCTAACATTGAATTGTATTCATTCTTAGAATAAATCATACTCTACTATGATGCATTATTTTAATACCTAGCTAGATTAGTTTTTTAATTTTGTATTTAGAATTTTTTGAATTTATGTTCATAAGTGAAGTTGTGACATTGATTCACATTTTTGTGTGCAACGCTGAAGTATTTTTGGAGCTCAGTTATAATAGAGTTTGCATATTCCTCAGTTCATGGAAAGGCATTGTCAAAGGTCTTTGTATAGCCCATGATTCATTTCTCTATTTTAGTTTAATATATTTTTCTTTTTCTCTTCTCTCTCATTATTAAGAAGCATTTTTATTTGTACATTTGTGATTATTTATAAAATAAATATTAAACTCTTTTCAATTTTAAATAAATGCTAGTTTTTTCTAAGCCATGTTTCTATCTCTTGTTAAATATCGTTATGAATAATGATGATTACTTATGTAACATTTTTGCACAATTTTGAAGAAATATCTATCCAATTTTTTTCATTTCTTCCAGAATATGATAGTGCTATATTATTTGAATCCTCTATATTTTACTTATTTCATTCTGCTACTGATGAAAATCTATTCACCATCTATTTGCACATAAATAGTGCCTCAGGGAACATGCTTAGGCACCTGTTCAAGAATGTTCCTGGGATATGTCCCCATGAGCTGACATCCTTAGTATATTACTTATATACTGCTATGTAACAAATTACCCCAAACTTAGTAGCCTAAAACATCAAACTTTTTTTTTAATCTCAGAGTTTCTGTAGTTCTGGAATCTGGTGGCAGGTTAGTCGAATGGTTTCGGCACAGAATCTCCATAAAGTTGCAGTCTAACTATCATCGGGGACCAAAGTTATCCCGACATTAGGCTGAGAAGGAATCCCTGTCTAAATTACATACATGGCCGTTTTCCAGAGGCTTCAATTCTTTGCCCCATGGGCCTCTCCATAAAGCTCCTCACAATGGGAGCTTGATTCCCCCAGAGTGAGTAGTGGTGAGAGAGAGACCCCAAGCCATGAGAGAGTGTCCATGATGGAAGCTACAGTCTTTTATGACCTAATCTCAGAAGGCACATTTGTATAGATTTTCTAGAAATCTATACAAAATCTGTCACTTCTGCATTCAATTGGTCATAAAGACCCACCATGGTACTAGGGTAACCAACTATCTTGGTTTGCCTGGAATTGAAAGATTTCTCAGGTTTTAGACTTTTAAGTTTTAAAATTGGCTAAGTTTCAAACACACTTGGGAAGTTAGTCGCCTTACCTGGTACAACATGGGAGGGGATTAGACAAGGCTGTAAATAATAGCAGAAGGGAATCACTAGGTGTCATCTTGGAGGCTGGCAACTACACTAGGTCATTGATTGTGCCCAAACACAATTTTAAAATTATTTCTGGATCACTTCCAGATTGGCGGCCATAATTTTACACTCTCACCAGTTGTGCAAGAGGGTTTGGGATGCATATGTTTTATTTTCCTCATTTTTTTTCTGAAAAACATGGAACTCCTAAATTTTTACCTATTAAATTTTATCCCATATTATTCATCTCTTTACTTATTATCAATGCATTGAGAGAAGTCATCTTCTTGATATTCCAGTTTCATAATTTACTCTTCATTAGTGTATTTTCTGTTGTTCATTCTTTTACATACAGATGTAGTAAAGTTTACGATTTTGCCTGTTTTCAATGTATAATATATAAAATATTTTATAGGAATCTAGAATTAAAAGGCAGATGGCCTTACTATATGCAAGGGGAGAGAGCAAGCAAGGAAGTGAGCTTTGAAAACCTACATGAGGAAACACATATTAAAAAATATATAAACTGAGCCTTCATCTCAAGAAGTTAAAAAAGGTAAGAGAATAAGTGCAAATAGACAAAAAGGAAAATTTATAAAGACACTTCAGAAATCAGTGACATGAAGCACCGAGAGAGACAGACAGAGACAAAGGGGCAAAAAGAGATAGGCAGGGATGAGAGAGGGAAAGGAGGGAAAAGGGAAATCTATCTATGACTGATAGTAGGTCGATGAGAAAGAGAGAACAGGGAGAGGCAAGTGAAGTCACTGCTGAACAGTATCATTTAAATAGAATGTAGAATGTCTGGACACAGCGCTCCAAGCATGAGGGAAAAAACATATCAGGAATTCACAAAAATGGAAGCTTTCAGGGTTTTTTGTTTGATTGATTGGTTTAATACTTTCTCCTTTGCTCACACCCAGATCCCTTTACCCTAATAACCATGGTGACCATTCTGTTCTGTTTAATGTATGTTCTATTGTTTATATGACTCTCTGTGAATGTGGGTCCACCACATTTATCAGTCTATGTTCTCAAGTTACTCTTCTCCCACCCAAATACCAGTGCAATGAAAATCTTCATACGGTCCCTGTGGGTGCTCTCTCTCTCTCTCTTTCATACATGTCTCTCGCTTTCTCTCTTTCATACATGTCTCTCTCTCTCTCTCTCTCTCTCTCTCAAACACACACACACACACACACACACACACACACACACACACACACACATCTATCATCTATCTATAAAAGTTTAGGTGTGGGGCGGTATACACCCAGATGTAAAATTGCTGCATTATGGGTACAAGTGTGCCAACTCTGCACACTTCTGCATTGTTCCCCAAAGGGCCATCCCAGCCTACACTATCATCAGCAGAGCTTGAGGTCACCAGTCTCTCCTTATTCTTGTCAACACTTAGCATTGCCCAAATTTTGTCAGTGGAACAGCTGTATCATAATACATAATTTTAAATAAATTTGCATTTTTATGCTTAGTAATGATGAGGAGTATTTTTTACGCGTGATTTGCTTTTTGGATAGTCTAACCATTTTTTAAGATAGTAAATAACACAAAACCCTGGCAAGATTGACCAAGGTAAAAGAGATATGGTGAAAACGAAACAAAAGATGGATTTTATTAAAAGATGTAATCATTGGGGAAAGGAGACCAGAAAATTCTAAAAGGAAAAAAAGCAAAAAGAAAGGAGAGGAGGGAGAAAGGGAAGAAGGGAGGGAGAAAGGGAAGGAAGAAGGAGGAGAGAGTGGGGGGGGCAAATAAGAGTTCCAGATTTCTCATCACCAACACCAGATGCTAGAAGACAATGTAACATGTACAGTTCTCTCCACAGTCTAATTATCCTAAGCTTGCAAAGGTAAAATAGATATTTTTAGACATGAAAACCTGAAAAAAGTTTATTATTCACACACCTTTTTTGAAAGCATTATCAATGCCGAAATCATAGCACCCTACATATCTTTCCTAAACAAACAGGAAGGAAAAAAAGGAAGTTAGTTTCTATAGCTTCAGAGCATACATAGCCATGCCCTCCACTATAGTTAATTTTATTCCAAATAAATATATGTTTGATCTCTCAGTGGCAGAGTTATGACATATTTCAAAGATCTTTCTACTAGCTATTCCAGAACTGGGCATCTGCTTGTTTGTTCTTCTCACATCTTTGACCTGCTGAATTAATGTTCCTAAGTAGGCCTTCTCGAAGCTGACATCTCACCTAGAATGTTTCACACAGAGATGTTAAGCAGTGCTACTGGGTTAACAAAAAAAAAAAGTGCTTTGGGTTTGACAAAACCAAAGGAATGACTTTCCTGTAGGATTTCTCAGTCTTTTTGCTACATGAGTGTTCACTGGAATTCCCTTCAAGGCAGGACTGCAATGTGCAGTGTCAACCAAATAGTTTTGGCCCCGGAGCCCTTTAGCAGATGGGGAGCATCTTGCAGAATTACTGCTTTGAAAACCACCTTGAGAAAGACCGTTCTGGAATTTCGTTCCCTTGTTTTAGACTCTTACAAGCTATAACAGGGGTCCCCAACCTCAGGGCCCAACAAGCCGGTCCTGGTTTGTGGCCTGTTAGGAACCAGGCTGCACAGCAGGAGGTGAGCAGAGGGCTAGTAAGGGAAGCTTCATCTGTATTTACAGCTGTTCCCCATTGCTTGCATTACCGTCTGAGCTCTGCCTTCTGTGGGATCAGCTGCGCTATTAGATTCTCATGGGAGTGCAAACTCTATTGTGAACTGTGCATGCGAGGGATCTAGGCTGCATGTTCCTCATGAGAAGCAAATGCCTGATTATTTGAGGTGGTGAAGCCAGCACTAGGGAGCAGCTGCAAATACAGATTAACATTAACAGTGAGGTTTGACTGCACATCGCCCCCATCCATGGAAAAATTTTCTCCCACAAAACTGGTCCCTGATGCCAAAAAGGTTGGGTACTGCTAATATATAATATTCAGTATCAAAACATAAAAACTGCATTTGTTCCCTACTTTGTTCCCTACTTAATGCCTAGTAAACAGCATACATGCAATAAATATTTTTCAATAAAAGAATGAATAGGCCAGGCACTGTGACTCATGTCCTACAGTCCCAGCACTTTGAGAGGCCAAGGAGAGAGGATGGCCTAAACTCAGGAGTTCAAGACCAGCCTGTGCAACATAGTGAGACCTTGTTTCCTCCCCTTTCCCCCCAAAATAAATTACTGAAGGAATGAAGGTGTTCACTATTGTATGAATGCTCTAGAAGGTGGATATGAAGTCTGTGGTAAACCATTGCTTCTATTTATTCTAGAGTATGATTTTACCCCAAAACTGACAGCTTCCAAACAAAACAAAATTATTAGCCTACTGCTAACTGAATAACATGCTGCTGATAAGACAAGACAAAATTCACTAGAAGCTCTTAGTCCTGCAAGTTTATTAGTAGTCTCCAGCTGTGAATGAAAATTTCTGTTGCAGAATCCAGTGGTTGTGGTCCTCAACCAGCCTTAGAGTCAACATCATACTGGATCTTTGGACCTTGTCTGCAAAGCAATCCATATTGAAATACATTTGTCTGATGCTTCATTCCATGAGTCTCAAATGCATTTATATTTGTTAGTTTGACTGGCGTCCGCATTTAGATCCATATTTTTCATGCTTTCTGTATCTTAAAGTGCAGTCTTTCTCTCATCAGGTTTGATGGGATCTTTAAAAGTGCTCAGATTGATGTTTTTTAATGAAGGGAAACACATGACTGTCTATCAAATGGAAAAATACAGTAAGAGGTTGTAATGAAATGGGAGGGATGCTGTAAGGTTTGGAGGGTTATTGTAACAAATACTTGCAAAATCCAACTGAAAAACTAAAATTCTCTGGTCATGTGACCATCCAAATGACTATTTTGTTTTGTAAGGAATGACAAAGTTGAATTAGCCAGGCCAAATCCATGAATTTACTCTCTTTACAATTTCTCTCCCAAAGCCACCTTTTCCAGAATACTAGAACAGTTTACTTCCCTTGTCAGCAGGAGGCAGAAGATAAGGTCTGGCATTCCATATAGCTCACTTCAAGGGTTCTATTCTAGGAGTTTGAGAGAAAGATTTCTCTTCTCTCTTTATTTGCAAAAATGTGCACATTGCTACTTACCGCCTTGGGCTGATAATAAACAAGGATTGCACAAGAATAATTGTATAAAGTACAAAATGGCAGGAGTGCTTTGCAATTATTATTATATTTTCCCACAAGTCCATTTCCATAGTGCCTATTCTGAAATATTGTCTTGACAAAATGGCAACCATTCATTTTTAAAGGTAACTTTCTTTCCTCTAAAGAAGCCCTTACATGCATTCATCTTTCTTTTTCCACTTTTTTCATTATTTGAACTATACTTAGAAAAATCCTTACATAACCTACCTTCATGTTTTCTATCAGCAGACTTCAACCAAAGTCACTTAAACCCTTTATTCTACTTTATTTGTAGTTCTAAAAATCTCATTGTTCACAAGGACTGGGCACCTTAACAAGGGAGTTAAAAGTTGGGAATTTGCTATTTTCAAATATTCTTATTTTCCTTCCATCTAGGTTTTAAAAACATATTTTTGTAGTCGTTCTTTACTGAAACAATTGAGTGCTCACAAAAGTGCATTTCATTATAGTACATTGGACTTGGATACGTAGAAAAATTGCAATTCAGAAAGTTTTCCCTTTTAATGAAAGATTGTGAAGTTGACATGAGTTCTCACAAGATATTCAGCTGTGATGTTTTGAATTACCTAACAGCTAAAAAATTCATGGGGCAAAGACATTAAGATATACTCTTAGACCTTAGCTGCCCTCATGTCTCCCTTCCAGTAAAAAATCCTGACACACTTGGCTCTTTTGGACCTATTCAAATATGTCCATACAAAGGGAGGTTGGGTGAATAGGAGAAATAAGTAGAAGATATGGAAAGGAATGAGAGAGAAGGGTAAAAGAACAAATTTTCTTGTTAGAACCACAAAAATCACTAAAAATGCTTTACCTTTTGTACTGTGAAATGTAGGGTCCTTTGTGTGTTTTACACGCAAGTTTGGATAGGACAGCTAAAAATGAAGACATTTTCCTTTAAGAAAAGCCACAAATCATTTTTTAGAACATGAATTAATAAGGAATTTTTGCAACAGTATTATTCTGCGACTGTTCAGTTTTCAAAATGGAAATCTGTAGAATGTCAATTTCTTTTTAGTTGGAAAAAAATGACCACATGAAGCCCCTTTTAAAACATTCTTCCAGTGCAAGCATTTAGAATAATTTTTCAACGGAAAGTACTATATTCTGAGTGAATAGCATGACATTATGAACTACATCTAACATAAGATTTTGCTTCGACAGGCCTGTCAATGCTCTTTAGTTCCACTGTAATGAAATGAAAATCATGCGAGCTTGGAAGAAATATCTTCCTCACCCTGATACTCTTTATTAACTGTGGAATTGTACTATTTTCTTCACCATGGCAACAAATGCACTCAATAGAGTTAGCGCTCACCTTCCCTGAACAAGGTGATGGGGAAAGACAGAAACAAAGAAAAGCGAAGCAAATAAAGATTTCAGAAAGCAAGGAGTTAAGGAAGCCATGAACCCAGGGCAATGTGATCTGTATGATCAGCATTAAAGGCCTTGTTTCAAACAAATTCTACCAGACGAGGTAACGTGACCCAGAGAAGACAGTCCGTTTTTACTTGATTAAGTCTCAGAATGGCTGACTTTTATGTCAGCCTGTCAATTGAAAGACCAACTTAAATGATCTCATTTTGCAGGAAGGTTAATGTCAGTAAAAGCTAGATTGGCCAGTAATCTTGAAATAAGACTCTGAAAATAAGACAAGAACTCATTGTAAAGCAAAGAGTTTGTTCTCATCAGTACACATGATTATTTTAATTATTTTAGTGATTTTCAAAGAATCTGGGCTGATTTGTGCTATGAACCGTTTTAGTCATATTGTGTTTGTCCAGAAAAATAGAGTTTGGTTTAAAATGTCAGATATTCTATATTCTGTTCAATTTCCATTGTTCAAAATACTCAAGATAGTACATCTTTTCCTGACATTCCAATGTTTGTAGTGGGTACAGGACATTCTGGTACAGGCAAAACCACCAGAAATGGAGCTAAGTGGCTATTTCCTGTTCAGGGAAAAGAAAAAAAAATCACATTGGGGTTTTATTTTATCACATGAGAAAAAATTAATTTTGTTAGCTGATTCTAGTTACTGAATATAATTGTAAGTCATAAATGCAATTTTTTTTTTTGAGTTGGAGTCTCACTCTTGCCCAGACTGGAGTGCAGTGGCCGCTCCCAGCCACAGCAGCCTCGACCTGCTGGGCTCCGGCGATCCTTCCGCCTCAGCCTTCCAAGTAGCTGGAACTACAGGCGCGCGCTACCATGCCCGGCTAATTTTTGATTTATTGTAGAGATGAGGTCTCGCCAAGTTGCCCGGGCGGGTCTCGAACCCGTGGGCTCAGGCAATCCACTCACCTCAGCCTCCCAAAGCACGGGATTACAGGCTGAGCCACCGAGCCCGGCTTGAGCTGGGATTTTAACACAGGTTTCTTTGACTTTCAAACTTACCCTCAGGTGATTAAACTGTGAAATCTTCCAAGGAGGAAGTTCTGGAGTGCCCTACTTACCACCCTTAACTTGGAAGGAGGAATTTAGAAGCGTTGCATACCATGGAAGAAAGAGTACCCCAGCCCCAAATGTTACAGGGAGCAGAGAAGGAGTCAACAACCTGGGGAAGCAAAGCAGGGGAAGAAAAGGAAGCTCCAGACCTATGCTTTTGTATGTTTCACTAGTTTCTTTGGGAAACCAGAAGCCAGGCCTAGAAGTAAACCTAGACTGAAGAGAGATGTAGAATATTAGGCAAGGCCTACTTTTAAGCCACAGACCAAGGTGGTCTGTGCTGAGGAAATATGAACTGAGCAGCCAAGTATAAGACTTGCTGATTGATGGGACATCATAAAGACGTAGTCACTACCAAAGGTGGCTGGCTTGCCCAGAAAGCCAAAAGAAGAGCCAAATTTGAGGGGAGCCCCATAGACTAGGTTTTATCCACCAACCTGGGGGTAGCTTGCCTTGGCAGCAAAGTTGAAGGCAGATGCGGAAATTACAGAAAGAAGTTGTGTGATTTTGGTTGTTCCATTAATTCAGATCCCAGGTTAGGTGGTGTCAGGCATATTAGAATCTCTTGCAGTGGGTCCTACAAAGCCCGAGTTAGCTCCTTATTTAAGAGAAGTACATGAGTAGTTTCTGCCCAGAGACTTGCCAATAATTCACATTACCGCCAAGCTCATATCACTGATCCAGACCTCCATTTTCCTAGTTGTAATTATAGTAAGTTACTTTTAAGCTCTAAGGCTTTTCCAAACGCAAAAGTTCTGTAATTCCCTTAGGGATTACTAAGGAGTTTTATCAGAACCTATGAGCCAGAATCATCTCCCCTTCAGGAAAGCCTAAAGATTTTGAGGGTTAGGCCTAGACTAAAGAAGATATGACATAGCAGCTTTAAGTTAGAGATGTGGCTTATAATTATAAAATGCAAATTCTGAGGTCTGAGGTAACTTCTAATTTGAGGTGAGTGCTGGATGTGTCCAGTGACTTAATTATAGCTTGTTGTTAACCTGCACCAATTAGATAAAAGAAGAATAAATTATAAATGTTTCTACTTTAGAAGTTATGCAGGTTCATTGTAGGATATTTAAAATCAATATACTGAGTGAAAAAAATATAAATTGTTCAGCAATTCATCCCATGATAACCATATTAATGTTTGATTTGTTTCTGTTATGCTTTTAACATTTTCTGATCTCTTTCACTAAATGGTGATCCTCCTCATTATAGGAATTTTGTTTCCTTTGCCTTAATACCCTTGAACTTGGCATTAAAAAAAGTGTTTGATAAATGTGGACTTTCTTCATGTAGCAAAGTAAATATTGGTTTTTGAAAAGTTCCACCACTTTTTCAACACTCCTTTTTATCTTGATATTTCTAGTTCTCACCCAAAACTCCATTAAATAAATAAATAGGTATATATAAATATAAAAAGTGATATTTGACTTTTTTGGTTCAGATTGTATTACATGCCACATTTTGGTTAGAACTGTGCTCATTAAATATGCCTACGAGAGGTAGCAAAGAACCTACTAAATGATAATACCATTGAGGTGCATAATTATTATACCAATTATATGAGCAAGAAATGTTTCTAAACTGGAGTCAAGTATGCTTTTTTCGGGAACTTTTTTTTTCAGAATTTTAAACATTACCCTTATAAAGTTATCCAGCTTTTACAGTGGCTTCCTTCATACACCCAGATCCTAGCCCCAGTGCTGGTCCTTCTCATCACATATCGTGAGGGATTGGGATGTGAGTTCATTACTGGGAATGCCATAAAGGATGAGATGGGTATCCTGTGCTCTCAATATCTTAGGAAGGGGCTAATTGAGATGGGATGCATCCTCATTTTCCATTAAATTTAATGTGATGGTTTCCATTTTTAATGTAATGGTTTTCCATTCAGTGCTGTACTTTTTTCAGAAATGAATTAAGATGGGTTGGTGAAGTCTCAAATGAATGAATTCTCAGGAGGATACTGGCCTGGGAGAAGATTTAGGAACGGTAGTAAGGATGGAGTTGATTGTGCTCAGGGAGTTGACTCTCACCACAGAATTGACCAGGAGGAAGCTTTAGGTGGGCCTGTGCAGTGCAGGAAGGAAGCACAAAGAGTGGAGAGGACAGTGTGATGAACAGCCCAGCACAGGCCTATGAACTCTGTCAGAGTTTTTCACTGAGAGCAGCAAAAGTAGGAGCTGAAAGAATATTCTCATGGGGACTCTGAAGCATGTGCTCCTGAGGTGTGACATAGGGTGGGAGGGTGCCTGTTTCTCACCACTCTCTCTTTCGTGTGACACCTGGTGCCACACCTGCGTTGTAAGAGTTACAAGGCATGGGTGGTGGTTCTTCAAAGGGCAGCATCCATGTCTGGGAAGGTAGCTTGCATAGTGAGCTGAATAGCGACCTCCAAAAGATTTCCACATCCTAATTCCCAGAACCTGTGAATGTTAACTTACTTGGTAAAAGAACATTACAGATGTGATTTAACTGAAGATGTGGAAGTGAGGAGACAGCGCTAGACTACAACTGAGAGGGTCCAGTGTAATGACGAGGGTCCTTATAAAAAAGAGGCAGGTCTGGGTGTGGCGGCTGATGCCTGTAGTCCCAGCTACGCAGGAGGTTGAAGCGAAGGACTGACTGCCTAAGTCTAGGAGGTCGAGGCTGCAGTGAGCAACGATCATGCCACTGCACTTCAATGAGATGCTAATATAAACAAACAAACAAAAAATGTAAAAGGGGCAGAAGTATCGGAGTCAGAAAAAGATGTGACTATGAGATAATGAAAGCAGAGGTTGTATTGATGTATTTTAAAGAGGGAAGAAGGATCCAGGAGCCAAGGAATGCAGGCAGCCCTGGGAAACTGTGAAATGCAAGGCAATAGCTTCTCCCCTTTAAGTCCCCAGAAGGAACACAGCTCTACCGCATATTGCTTTTAGCCCCATAAGACCCATTTTACACTTCTGACCTCCAGAATTATAAGATAATGAGCTTGTATTAGTTTAAACTGTGAAGTTAGTGGTAATTTATTATGGCACCAACAGGAAACTGATGCAGCTTGTAATAACACACACATGGGTGGTGGTTGGCAGAGACAGAAGTGCTTAGTGGGGGCTGGATGGGAAGTCAGTAGTGGCCTTCAGAAGAGCACGTGTAGGACATATTCAGGAGGCTGCTGGAAAGTCTTGGGAAGGAGGGATATTGCAGAGGCCTGAGACCTTGCATTGAAATTAGGGTCAGTGAGTCATCAAGTCTGCAATGTTATTAATAATCTGACCTCATTTACAGGCCAATCAACGAAGCCTGGGGACATCCCAGTTACAGAATGATTCAGATAGAACTAACTTGTAAATGAAGTTGACTTGAATCTTTCACCAGCTTCAGTCTGAAAGGCTTACCTGTCATGGATGGAAACTATGTGTCACCATTGCAGCCTCCCTCCCCACCCTGTGACTGATCTGCCATCCAGTGATTCACTTTCCCTCTAGGGCAAACAAGGCCTCAGAAGCTTGAACACAGACAAAACCAATACCTCACTCTGAGGGAAGCAGGTTGGCTTTTTTTCTTTCTTTGTTTTCTTTTTTTTTTTTTTTTGAGTTGGAGTCTCGCTCTGTCACCCAGGCTGGAGTTCAGTGGCAACATGCTCACGGCCACCCCAGCGTTGACCTTCTGGGCTCCAGCGATTCTTCAGTCTCAACCTTCCAAGTAGCCAGAACTACAGGCAGGTGCTACCACACCCGACTAGCTTTTTGATTTATTGTAGAAGTGAGGGCTCGCCAAGTTGCCCAGGCTGGTCTCGAACCCACAGGCTCAGGCAATCCTTTTGCCTTAGCCTCCCGAAGTGCTGAGATTACAGGCTTGAGATGCCACACCTGGCTCATATTGGCAATTTGATGAATATTTCCATTGTGTAGAGAAAACAACTTGGATTACTAGCTGCAAGTTAGTTATTGTGAATTCCCAGGCTAGAGTAGCCCAATCACTTAATGCTAATGGTATTAGTAAACCCCTTAAAATTATTAAGGGAATTTATAAAAAATTACATGTTAGTCCCTCACATTTTTATATCCAATTGCAATCAAAGTATGCTTTATTATGCAGCCCACTTTAATAACATATCAAAACATTCAATGACTATTTGTTTTACTGTGCTATAAATTCTTCCCATTTGGTCTAGGAGTTCCTAAAATAACATTTTCAGATTAAAATGAATTCTATTTCTATGTTTCTTACTATTAAAAGGCTAAATTTTTTACACTCAGATTTTTCTAGAAACATACATGGATTGGCCTCAGTACAGAAATTAACAATGTCAAATGAGGGCCAATTAAGGTGGACTGGTGTTTCTGATTGAATCTTGGTCACATTCTTTTTGTTCTTTTGACACCACGAATATCTGTGTCATAAGAGGACATTAGACATTTCAGCAGCACCAGTATATGAATACTTTTGTAACTACTAGTAGGACTGTGGAGGTGTGAAAGCTGTGCTGGGAGTGAAAATTGAGTTCATGCACATCTGTAAGATAGGTATAAGTTTCTCTCCCCTTTCTTTCTGAATGACACCACAGTCAGGGTTTTAACATCTTTCATTTTACCCCACAGATGGGACCTCACCTGGTTCTTCTCTTTATCTCGATCTATATATTTCCCCTTGTGAGATCAACGAGCCATGTCAGTCCAGTTAAACATTGGCTAGCACTTACTATACTTAATAGACATGTGTTGAATGAATGAATACATGATTGGGCAAATAGATGGATGCATGCATGAATAAAATAATGGATAGGCTTCCTTCTCAAACATTGTTTTATACTTAAGATCCTTGTATTTTGTGACTTTTCTCTCTTGCATCAACACTGAATATTATTCTATTGCCCACCAACTCTCAACTATACTATAAAAATATGTGTGTATATATATGCATGTGTGTGATGTATATGTAATTATATATATATAATATAATATATGTAACTGTAAAAAGTGCATAAGAGTCTGTAAAAGAGTGCTGCTACCTCCTTTTGTAGGAGGGAGGACAAGACAGAAAGGCATTGAAGTATGATGGAACACAGTCTTTGGCATCAGTTGAATCCCTGAGTTGAATCCCAGCTACATCCCTAATTGCTACAACATGGGCAGGTTACTTAACATCTCCGTGTTTTAACTTCCTCATCTGTAAAATTAGATTATTAATATATACCTTTAAGAATGTATGCTCAAGACTTATTTACATTTATAGATCAATCCTAAGCCTGGCAGTTAGTCCTCCTGTCAAAGAAGTAGGTTTAGAAGCTCCACCCAAGGTTATAGCAAGCACAAAAATGCACAACATCGAAATTTCTAGAGGGATGAGTTACTGAGACCAGGAATTTGGCAGAGAATACTGAAGAAAGCCTCGTCTGAGTATTATAATTGCTAAAAAACTTTGGGTGGATGCTGGGAATTGTGTCCTATTAATAATAAAAGTTTCAGTCTAATGAAAAGATTCATGGGCAAAACCAAAATGGAACACCAAAAGTTCAGTAGAGACTGAACAACAAAATCAGTGAAATTTTGGCAGAAATAGAAGATGGTTTCTTAATCTTATTTGGTAAAGATTTTTTAAAAAATCAACTTCTAATAAGCAGACAAAAAAAGTCAGAGCTCTAGTTATTTTTATTTCCAGTATTGCTACTTTAAGGAATTATGAGAATTCCTCTGGATAAGTTATTTCAGCCAAGTTTCGTTTTTTGCTCAAATCTGCAAAAATAAGATTTTTCTTCTAAAAGTCTACCTGATTTAGACTGATTTACCTAGACATGTTAACCATCCCTATGGCACAAAGAAGACTTTTTATATCTTACACAGAGAATTTTTCTTTCTCTCATCGAGATTAGTTTTTGCCCTAAAAAGTCAGGGAAAGGTGCTATTGTCACTAATTCTATGTTCAAATAAGATGCTAGAAACCTCATTCTAACCTTATCCTTCCAGATTCTAGAGTCAATACGTAAGTTATTGAGGACACAGTAACGAATCTGCAGATTGCCAGTTTCACTTTACTGGGGCAGCAGTCAAATTATGACAGTGATTCTCAAGCGATCTTGCCCCCCAGGGGATTTGGCAATATTTGGAGACATTTTCTTGTCACAACTGGGGAGCTGCTACCGGCATCTAGCAGGTAGAGATCAAGGATGTTGCTAAACACACTACAATGAACACAATAATTCCTAGCAAAAAGGAATTATCTGGTCTAAAATGTCAATGATGCCAAGTTAGTACACCCTACATTGCAGTGATACATGATCTATTTAATCCATAGTAATCCATGAGAGGTAGACACATTATAATTGGATGCTTAAGACTGTGATTTCCTGCTCCCCTAGCAGGAATGTCATATGTATCATATAATACAGACTTTTAAAGATTAGACAACACTCAGGAATCTTTAGCCTTCTAAATTTGCATAAAATGAATATTATTCTGGGCACAGTAATTTTGAAATGAGTTTCAAAACATTTTAAACAAATATCACATTGAAATGTGTTTATAATTCTCTGAAAGCTGGATCTTGAGATCTAGTACACAGTTCCTGTTGTAACCTTGGGAAAGTCCCTTAACATCTACAGTTTCAAGACCTGCATTTACAAAATGTAAATGTATTTACATATCTGCATATCTCCTGGAAGGTTTTCAGCAAAAAAAGGTAAATGGTGTCTGTAAATCACTCTCAAAAGAATAAGATAAAGGTAAGGATTACTGTAGCTCTTATGAATATAAACGTCCTTTAGAATAATAAAGCAACTGATTTTATCTTTTTTTTTTTTTTTTTGGTTTAAAGAACAATTATGTCAATTTTCCAGATAATTTAAAAGTTCTACATCTTTTAAAAATAAGTACCATATTCCTCAGGATCCTTACCCATATCACCAACTTCACATTAAGAAAAAGGGAACAGAAAGACAAATTTTAAACCAAATCTAACATGTACAATCTGTTAAGAACATTTTACTTATTTAATCTAAATAAATAGAAAGTTAGCTTTCATGCACTACGTTTTATTCTTGCTCATTTTTTAAAAAATTTGTATTCCAGTCGGGCTAGATGGCTCAGCCTGTAATCCCGCGCTTTGGGAAGCTGAGGTGCGTGGATTGCCTGAGCCTGTGGGTTCGAGACCCGCCTGGGCAACTTGGCGAGACCTCATCTCTACAATAAAGCAAAAATTAGCCGGGTGTGGTAGCGCGCGCCTGTAGTTCCAGGTACTTGGAAGGCTGAGGCGGAAGGATCGCCGGAGCCCAGCAGGTCGAGGCTGCGGTGGCCGGGAGCGGCTATTGCACTCCGGTCTGGGCGATAGAGTGAGACTCCAACTCAAAAAAATAAAAAATAAAAAATAAAAATAAATTTGGATTTCAAAATCATGAATTTAATTTGCCAAAAAGATGACTTATTTGAGACTTTGAGCTAACAAGCAGTTTTTATCATACAATCACAAGTATCAGACGGAAAATAAAATCTATAATCACAACCTACAGTAAAAATAAATAATGCTAAGTAAATATGCATTAAAAAGAGGTAAGTTGATGTACTAAATAAGTGTTCACACACTCAGATGCATGTAGGGGAACAGGAAGATCATTTAAATAAAGTAATAAATGCAACAATTAAGATATAAAACAATAGAGAGACTGGGGAGGGCACATGTTACTCTCCTCCAAACCCATATAGTTATGTGAAAAAAAGGTTTAGTGCCTCCAGATTTTAGAGTTAAAAAAAAAAAAAACATGATGTTTTTGTGAAATTTTCATATTTTTAAAATATCTAAGAGAAAATTTTGCCTAATGACTGTCTGCAACCTGTCGTTAAGTGGCTTAAAGACAGGACTTTCACCCCAAGATTTCAGTCTTATAAAAGAAACAAAAAATGTTTAACCAATTGTATTCATCCGTTTTGTGTTGCTATTGAGGAATGCCTGGAGGTTGGTAGTTTACAAACAAAAGAGATTATTTGACTCACAGTTCAGTAGGCTGTACAAATTAGCATAGTGCCAGCATATTCTTCTGGTGAGGCCTCAGGAAGCTTATAGGGGAAGGGAAGCAGGCATTTCACATGGTGAGAGCTAAAGCAAGAAAGAGAAGGGAGGTGCCAGTCTCTTTTAAACAACCAGCTCTTGCATGAACTAATAGATCAATAGGTTGAGAAGTTACTCATTACCATGAGAACTGCATCAACCCATTTACAAGGGATCCACCTTCATGACCCAATCACCTCCCACTAAGCCCCACCTCCAACATTGGGAATCACATTTCAACATGAGATTGGGAGGGGACAAATATCCAGACTGTATCACCAGTGATCGTTTCCATTTTTCCTTAGCAAACTATAGCCATGGACTAGAGAAACTATGAGAAGTTTGTGCTGACACTAGAACACAGAACCTTCCATCAACATCATGATGCCTTGACTCCTCTTCTTACCTGCCATTCCACTGACTCTGAGGTGAGAAGCCCAGTCACGAAGAGAGGTCTGAAACACTTACCCTACAGCAAGGCTCTTTGCAGGAAAACCCCTTAATTATACTTAGGTCAACTCCAGGACCACTTTTCCTTTTCAAAACAATTCAGCTCCCAGCAAGGTAAATAATTAGACATATATTGCTCTTGTGGTGAGGTGAAACATGACAAACTTATATAAAACACTTAAACAAGGTCATTCAAATTGCCTCTAGGATGCACTGTTTACTAAGCTGTAAGCATATATGCATGGTTTGATAATTTATATAAAATTTTCCTAATAAGCATGCGTTTTCTGTATAATGCTTGCTGCCTCACTCTCAGCTCCTCTAATAGCTCTGTAATGTATGAATATTTGAACCACCTGATATCCAATCTATCGGAGAGGCAAGATCAATCGGAGAGACATGACCTTGATTTTAATAATGTTGACATGTTCTCTGGTTTGCAAACATTGCCAATGAATTCCCATTTGCTAATATTCAGTGAACTTTCCTTTAGTCTAATAACCAAATAGTCTTTGAAATATAACAGCAGAGTTTGCATTCTGTTGCCATTTGTCTTTGGAAGCAGTTGTTGAAATGAAATCCTGAACTGGTCAACTTTCTTTCAGACGTACCCTCAGCAGGGTTAATAGTCCATCGCTGGAACTGTGGATTTTTAGGACAATAATACAAAAAGTACTTATTTTGTACTTTTGGTACAAAATCACTCTGAAAAAAACATAGATCACTGACACCCATTCAAAATGTGCTGAAATTCAAACATAGACAAAGAACACAAGGCTTGGCTTGTTTACTGGGTAAAAGGTTTACATAACACACACACCAAGCCCCATATTTTCCCCACTCCCTAACCATCATTTTCAAGGGACAATTACATTTCCAAACACACAATTACTAACAAGATACTAGAGAAAAAAAGCATTAAAAATTAATCCAAGAGTCCATATATCTTTATTAATAGATGATTGAAAATCTGGCTCTCTGCAACCCCTTGAGGTCCCCTCCCACCGTGGAAGCTTTTCTGTTCTCTAATAAATCTTGCTTTCTCACTTAAAAAAAGAAAGAAAGAAAGAAAGAAAATCTGACTCTATACGGAGCAGTACAGAAAATGAGAGAGAGTAGTAGAAGTCATGATACCTGCTCTCATGGGGTCTAGAGAAAATTAAATATACCTGAGTCAATCAGCTACTAATCATTCTCTAATTCATAGGTAGCAAACATCCCAAATAAGGGCTAGGATTAAAGGATTTGAAACGGCCAGAGACAACCTCTTGGAAAATATGGTTTTGGTGTTTATTACACCTGGAAGAATCCCTGTGTAACTGCTTTGCTAATTACAACAGAGCCCAGGTTATGGGGTTGCTTATACTATATGACAAAACTAGCCATAAATAATAAAATGTGTCTGATTTCAAAACTGTGAATCTCTAAGATTGGTTGTTATTGTTTTTGCCTTGGTTGTGCAAGGCAGACAAAGTATTGACTTCTCTTTTATTGTAATTTCAATTAATAATAATATAACCATATACACAGCAAAGTGTCTACTGTACATCTTAATATGATCCAAATATACTTCAAGTACGTATGGTAATTTTGATCTCTATTTTTTGGCAAAAATTCTTTACAATACCTCTGTTTTATGTCATTGTTTTGGTGGGATCAAATCCAGATTATGTAATTACATACTCAGCTAAATTTAATCCACAACCTGTTACTCAATAGTGGCAGTGGGCATAGTGGATAAAAATGCCCTACTGGTTATGTATACTGCGAATTAGTCAAAAAAAAATCACTGATGGCTATTAGAACCATCATTGACTATACTCTGGGGTGAGCCAAATCATTATCAGTTAAGCAAGCCACACCAGAACCAATATAAATTATGGACACACGAAGATGACATAGATGATTGACAGATGATTGATTGAGAGAGAGCGGAAGGGAAGGACGAAGAAAGGAAAAGAGGGAGGGGGAGAGAGAGAGAGAGGGAGAGAGAGAGAAGAACCCAGGAAATGAATAGGATAAATAAATTTGTTTCTTGATATTTCTTCTAACCAAATAAATGAGTGTGTGTGTGTCTGTGTGTGTGTATATATGCATGCACACACGTGCACATGCATGCATGCACAGGAAAATGTTAGTACAAAACAAAATATTTAAAAATCTTTTGTTAGGGTAAATAGAAGACAGGAAGAGGAAGCACTGAACCTAAAAAACTAAAAATTGAGAAATTCTGTCTTTTTAAGGTGAAATTACTAATAAGAAGGGAACCAAAATATATTTTATATATGAAAAGTCAGACATTTACTAATGTCTCTAGAAAGGAAAAGTATGTTTAAATTCTGTAATTATCTTTAATAATATTAATAACCCAATTCAGAATGCACAGATTATTCCCCTTCATTTTTATAAATATCAGCCAAAGTAGTTGATAATGTTGTTCAAGTCCTCTATGTACTTACTAATATTTTTTTTGTCTATCTGGTCTTTTAATTGCTGAGATGGAGATATTAAAATCTTCAAGTGATTGAGAAATTACATATTTCTCCCTTCTGTGAACTTTTAAAAAAGTTTTATTGTACTAAGAGTACTCAAAAAGATCTTGCATCTTAACAGATTTTGTAGTATACGACACAATGTTGTTATTGATAGGCACAATCTTGTATAGCAGATCTCCAGAATGTATTAATTTTGCATAACTAGGATTGTATGCCTGTGTATTAGAGACTCCCTGTTCACCCTCCCCCCAGCAACCACAATTCTATTCTCTGCTTCTACTAGTTTGACTATTTTAAATACCTATATTTAGTGAAACAATGCAGTATATGTATTTCTGTGACTAGCTTATTTCACTTTACATAATGTTCCCAAGGTTCATTCATGTTGTTGTAGATTGCAATATTTCCCTATTTTTAAGGCTGAATAATATTCCATTGTATATATATCAGTCATGTGTCATTTAATGGCAAAGATACATTCTGAAAAATGCATCCTTAGGAGATTATGTTGTTGTACAAACATCATAGAATATATTTACACACATCCAAATGGTACAGCCTACTACACATCTCAGCTATATGGTAAAGCTTGTTGCTCTTAGGCTGTAGACAGATATACCATGTTACTATACTGCATGCTGTAGACAATTGTATTTGTATATCTAAACATAGAAAAGATATAGTAAAAATACAGTAAAAAAGGCTTTTAAAAATGATAGACATATGTAGAGTACTTACAAGAAATGGAGCTCGCAGGATGAAAGTTACTTTGGGTGAGTCAGTGAGTGGTGACTGAATGTGAAGGCCTAGGATATTATGTGGTAATTTGTTATAGTAGCTTCAATGGACCACACTACTGTAGACTTTATAAACAGTGTACACTTAGGATACACTGAATTTATAAAACAATACAGTCATTGTGCTATAACATTATGATGTCATGATGACTACAAGGTCCATGATGGCACTAAGTTGGAATTTTTCAGCTCTTTTATAATCTGTGGGACCACTGATGTATATGTGGTTCATAGTTGACTAAAACGTCATTATGTGGCACACACTCATATATGACTTTTTAAAATACCCATTCATCCACCAATAAACATTTAGGCTGTTTCTAAAGCTTGGCTATTTTGAGTAGTGCTGCAGTGTGCAGGGGAGTGCTAATATCTCTTCCAGATTCTGATTTGGATTCTTTTGAATAAATAGTAATAAATTGCTGAATCTACATGGCAGGTCTATCTTTAATTTTTTTAGATAACTTCATACAGTTTTCCACAGCAGCTGTACCAGTTTGCATTCCTACTAGAGATTCAATTTCTCCAACTACTTACTGCAAATCCCTTTCTTATAGTATTATGATAATTGTTCAAGGTCCTCTTATGAGTGAGAACATGTGGTACTCAGTTCTTTGTTTCTGTGATAGATCACTCAATATTAAAGCCTCCAGTTCATCCAAGTGCTGTGAAGTTCATAATTTTGTCCTTCTTTATGGCTATGAAATATTCCATTGTGTATATGTACCACATTTTTTTATCCAGTCCTCTTTGGATGGGCAGCACGGTTGGTTCTGTTTTTGCTATTGTAAATAATGCTGCAATAAACATGCATGTGCAAGTATCTTTTTCATAGAGTGATTTGAGTTCCTCTGGGTATATTTCTAGTAGGGGGATTACAGAGTCATATTTTTAAATCTTTTAGGAATAGTCAAACCGTTTTCCACAGAAGTTGTACTAGTTTACACTCCTACCAACAGTGTAGAAGTGTTCCCTTTTCCCCGCATCCTTTCCAGCATATGTTGTTTTTTTGAGTTTACAACCTTGCTAACACTTCTCATATTATGTTTTTTGTGCTAATAGTTGCTATAGGGTGAATTTTTAGTCCCCCCTCCAATTCATATGTTAAATCCTAATGTATAATATTAGATGGTATTGGAAGGTGATTGGATCATGAGGGAATGGAATTAATGCCAGTGAGGGACCCAGAGAGCTAGCCTGCCCTTTTCACCATATGAAGACAAAGAAGGAACCATCCATAAACTGAAAAGCAGGTCCTAACCAAACACCAGATCTGCTGGCACTTTGATCTGGGACTTTATAGCCTCCTGAATTGTGGGAAGTAAATTTCTGTTGTTTATAAGCTAGCCAGATTGTGGTAATTTGTTATAGTAGCTTCAATGGACCAAGAGAGTAGCAAATGTAACAGATGATATCTCATTGTGGCTTTAATTTATAGTTCTATGATAATTAATGGTATTTAGCAATTTTTTTACATACCTGTGGACCATTTGGATGTCTTCTTTGGAGAAGTGTCTATTCAAGTCCTTAGCCCATTTTTTAATCAGGTTATTAGTCCTTTTGCTATTAAGTTGTAGGAGTTTCTTAGATGATTTGCAAATTAATCGCTTATCAGATATATGGTTTGCAACTATTTTTTCACATTTCATAGGTTGTCTTTTCACTCTATTGATTGTTTCTCCTGCTGTATAGAATATTTTTAGTTTAGTGCAGTCCCACTTGTCTGTTTTTGCCTTTATAAAATGGAAAGACCTCCAAGGTTCATGAATTATAAGACTTAATATTGTTAAAATGTCCACATCACCCAAAGCAATTTACAGATACAATAAAATCCCTCTCAAAATTTCAATACTGTTTCTTATATAAATAGAAAGAAAAATTTTAAATTCATATGGAACCACAAAAGACCCTAAATAACAAAATAATTTCAGGGGAAAAAAGCATTAGATGTTATACTTCCTAATTTTAATATATATTTCAAAGCTACAGTAATTAAAACAGTATGATATTATATAAAGACAAACATATAGACCAATGTAGCAGAAAAGAGAACTCTGAAATAAATCCACACATATATATAGTTGACCCTTGAACAACACAGAGGTTGGGGTGTCAACCTCTCACTTAGTTAAAAATCTCTGGGTAACTTTTGACTTCCAAAAACATAACTACTCGTAGCCTGCTACTGACTGGAGGCTGTACCAATAACATAATAGTTTATTAACAAACATTTTGTATGTTATAAGTATTACACACTAGGTTCCTTTTTAATTTTTAATTTTAAAGATGTGGGGTACAATTCAGGGTTAGGTGTATAAATGTTCATTATGTAGATACCCTTGTTGATGAGATATCCCTCTCTCTCCCCCGGCAGATTCCCACTAATGCTGGGTTCTTACAATAAAGTAAGTTAAAAAGAAAATCATAGGAAAGAGACTATATACATATATTATTAATTAAGTGGAAATGGATCATCAAAAAGGTCTTCATTCTCATTATCTTCACACTGAGTAGGCTGAGGAGGAGGAGGAGGAATTGGTTTTGCTGTAGCAGGAGCAGAAGAAAATTTGTGCAGAAATGAACCTGTGCCATTAGAACCTATGTTATTCAAGGGTCACCTGCAGTCTTCTAGCTTTTTTCAAAGGTGCCAAGAATAGACAATGAAGAAAGGATAGAATAATCAACAAATGGTGTTGGGAAATTGAATATCCACATGTAAAAGAATGAAGCTGGACACATCAGATACCGTACACAAAAAGTCAACTCAAAATGCATTTAAGACTTAAACATGAGACCTTAAATTGTAGTACGTCTAGAAGAGAATATAGGGTGAAATCTTTATAATTTTTGTCTTCAATGTGACATCAAATGGAAATGACATCCATTTTATGACTACAACACCAGAAGAATAGGCAACAAAAGAGGAAATTATTGTCCATTTTTGTTTCATATATTTTAAGTTCTGTTATTAGTACATATAAAAAAGGACAAATATATGGATGTCGCAACAGCTTGGATGGATTTGGACTAGATCATACTCAGTGATCTATCACAGAAACAAAGGACAGAGTACCATATGTTCTCACTCATAAGCAGACCTTGAACAATTATAATTCTGTAAGAAAGCATCTGGCAGTAGTGGGAAACTGTCAGGGGAGAGGGGGTGGATTGGGAGTTGAAGGAAACTGCCGGGGGAGGGACGGGCACACCTCATCAACAGAGGTACCTGCATAAACAATGTTTGTATACCTAACCCTGAATTGTACCCCACATCTTTATAATTAAAAAATAATAATTTTAAAAAGGTCTTTTCCTTTATCCATGAATCCATGGACATGGATTCCAGAGCTCTTTTTGTCTTGCAGAACCTGCTTCTCTCTTCCTTTTGCAGCAAATGGAGAAAGACAGAGAGCTGCCTAGGCAGCCAGAAGGTGTAAGCCGCTTGTTCTCTTTCTACAGCAGCTGAGGTGAAGCACAGAGAGAACGCTCAGAAAAAGCAATTTGTCCAGTGCCCTCATTTCACAGAAACACTGAGCTTCAGAGTATGTATCTTTCCCGAAACTCTGTCCCCACCCTTCCCTGCTCCCCAGCTTTCCTGCCCACATCTACTCCGTAAAGTACCAAGGCAAAACTTGCGCTGAGGGCTTTCCACAGTTCAGCTCTGACCTCCCTCTCCAGCCTCACCCTAGGGCAGCCCGTCATGTATGTTATATTTCCCAGGCTAGATTTCTCTCTATTCCTCATGTCCCTATTAATGGCATATTTTTCTACTGTGACTTACAGAATTCCCTCTGCAAAAATGTCCTTCCCTACTTACCCGAGTTTCAGCTGTCTTCATCACTCAAGGTCCCCATCAAATGCTGTGTCTTCTCCCATGGGCCTTTCTGTGAACACCCAGACAGCTCAACTCCATGGGGCTCCATGGGGAAAAAAAAGAATCTCTGGTCTGTGACTCCTGCAATCCACCTTTGGGTTGCCCATGTGTGAAGCAGCTTGACTTTAAAGCAAAACCTATTCAGTTTCTGCCTTGTGGCTTTCCATTTCGGCTCATCTTTGAATCGTTTTTCTTGGTCCACCATCACTGAAGACATATATCTTGTCTCTCCCAGACAGCTGCTATAGAGGCCTTTTTGGATCCTCAATTATGGCTTCTCTGGAGGATAGCTACCCATTTATTTGAAGTGTCCACAGATCTTCCCAAAGTGCTCTTCGCATATATTGTAGAGCCTGTATTTTCAAGTCAGATCATCCCAAACATGCCCTGTAGCATCGTAAATCCCTCCCGAGCCTCCAAGCAGAACTTTGAAGAATGCCTATTGTCCTGGATGAATTGTAAAACAAATGCTCTCCAGTGCAGCAGGCCGGCTGCCCATCCCCGTGTGCAGCAGGCGTGCATTCCATCTTGGACCAAACTCGCCAAGCCCCAGCTGCAACAGTTCCTCCAAGACGCAGCCCAGAAATGGGTTCTCGTGTCTTCACAAGCCACCAAGTATTCTATGTTTGGCTTTCTCACCTCAGGCCTTGGATGCCTGAAACCCAGGATGTCATCACTAGTGATTTTAAGTGGCAAACCAAGTTATCCCACCACGGCCACACCCTGGCTTGTTCTAGTTAGATTTTTTTGTTTGTCAGTTTGTTTCCCTTTGTGCTTCAAAAAGAAAAGACATAGAGTCCGTGTTACTTCTCCTCAATACCCAGAGAGACCTCAGCCGACTTTCTGCATCCTCGTTCCATTATGCAAAAGATGAAGGAAGGGACGGTGGAAATGAATGCATGTTCTTCTTTTGAAATTTGGGAAGAATGTTCATGATTTTTAACCGAAAGATGGCAAGATGGAAGAAGATGATGGGTCGTGCCAACAGTATGATAACTGTTAGAGAGGAAAAAAAAAAGCGGGGAGAAATGGAAGGGAAAAAAGGAACCCATCACCAGAAATCTTAGATTCTGGAAGAGTTCAGAAACATCCAGGAGAAGGGTGCCTTCCAGCTGTTGTCATCCTGCTATTGTAACCTGAGCCCCTCCCAAGTTTTCAGACTCCAAAATCAGATCTAATTAAAAGAAAATGGAAAAGGACTCGGAGCCTTTTCAGCTCTGGAGAACATGCAGACAAATAAATTAAAAAGTGGGAGAAGTGGAACTAACCCAATAATCCGTGAAAAGCTCATTTCCCTCCCCGCCGCCGCGGATGCAACAGTGTCCTTCCTCCCTCCCCGCTCTCTGGTTCAGGGGCAGTGAGTGAAGAAATTGGCTAACAAGATCAGAAAATTTAATTACGTTTCTGCCGTCCCCTTCCAAGAAGTTGGCTGTCACACTTCCCTTTTGCCGATCTTCAGAATGCGCTGACTCTGATGAACCCCCCGTCAGCTGCCGCCCCCACTCATCCCCCTGCCTCGGCTCCGGACGGTAGGCACAGACACTTCAGTCCAAGGATTTAGGAGGATTAGAAATGAAGATTAAAAGGGTGGTTGAAAAGAGAATGTCGTTATCTCCTCATTTCCTTTGGTCTGCCCTGTAACTTTTGCCTTGGTCTTATCCCGAGAGACGTACTGGGCTGTCCCGAAGGCTTGGTATCCTTGCATTCAAGACCTAGAGAAGCCCTGACACTCCTGAGAAGAAACACAGAAGCATGCATGCAAGTGTCCATTCTGCATGCCGACAACTCAGACACATGAGGCCGGCTCCCTCGAACGTTGTTTTCGGCAAGGTTCTGAAATGCTCTGGGCTCAAAATAAACAAACACCCAAAAGAATAACATGACTGAGTCACGATCTCGACTGGGGAATGGCTAGAACAGAGAATGGTATCAAAAGAACCAGGTATTTGACATTCTAGTCCTAGGAGAACCAGAGATTTTTGGCCAAACCCACTATGCAAATCATCCGAAGCCCAGAACAATTGTCTTCAAAATTCAGAATTTAGCGCATCAAGACTCCTTTGCTTGCTTTTCTTTTGCTTGCATTTTATCCATGCAGGGACTCCTTATCCATGCAGGGACTCAGGTGTTGAATATTAGAGCTGCTGGGTATGGTGAGGCAGCAGGACAAACTGTGCAGAGGCCCCTGGTGGTCAAGCCACTGAGATGCTACTTCTTCTGTATGTGCATGTCATCCCCCATATGCGTGGACCACTACAAATCACTTCACAGATGAGACTGAGACATACACACCCAGAAAAGTGATTGTGGAACTGCCTGCAGGGCCCTCTGGGATGCCATGCCTGGTGGGCAGAGAGTACAGAGGGAAGAAAAGGAACCCGTCACGGACAACAAGCAAGGCATTAGCATTATGAACAAGAGAGTGAGAGTTTTAAGAAAAAAACGGTGTCCATTTGGATTCCATTTGGCTGCAGGCAATAAAACCCAGCTCCCAGGCACCAAGCACTCCGGCAGCAGGCAGGCCAGCGCTGCTGCCACTGATGGAGTTGGGAGTGGGGAGGGGACACTTTCAAGGACTTGGGCCGTGTCTGGCTCCTCCAGCCTCAGCCTATGCTTTTCAACCTCAGGGTCACAGGAAGCAGCTCAGCCTCTGTGTTCTGGGAAGAAAAATGGAGAAGGGCAAAAGGGAGAGGCGCGTTGTCTGCCCCTATTGATCAGAAGTCAAAGAACTTTGCTGGAAGTCCCAGGCAGCAGACTCTGCTCACATCTCATTAACCAGAGCCGGGTCCCACGGCACCTCTAACTTCAAGGGACATGTCGAACTGGACACTTTGCTGCCCCTCACTAATTGGAAATTCGTCAGCCAAGGAAAAGCAGCACATAAATGCAGGGAAGATGACACATCCTGTGTGCCCCAGAGTGAGTAAGCAGGGTGCCAAAGGAAGTGACGCATATGGAAACCCACAGAATCCATTGGTCAGGTTATGGACTGGGAGTCAGGAGTGAGCAGCGTGCAACCGAGGCTGCAATATAAACTCTGCATTCTGGAAACTTGGACCTGTACGCCGTGTCACATAGGCCCACCCTGACCATGGATGGCTTAGACTCCTGGACAGCAGGGCTGCAAGTCTGCCCTGTGTCCCACCCAGTGTGTAGTGGCGTTTCTCATCCAGTGGAAAAAGGCATGGTAAAGAATCCAGCTGAGTTGCAATGTCCCTGTGACGCCATGTCTCGAAGAGGACAGTCCCAGGAAAGAGCTCTGGCAATCTTTCCTGTCCCCAGAGAGAGTACCCTCGCGGCCAGGCTTCTGGCCGGGAGAGCATCACCTTGGAGATGTGAATGATAGTTAAGAGCACATGGAGAAACCAAAGCGGAGGTCTTGAAATGTCCCTCCACCTGCCCTGGCCATCTCGGTTCCGTGCCTCGAAAGCGCTCATTTGGCCATTAGAAGGTCTGCATGGCCGTCTTGAATTTGCCAGGGTGGGAAGCCTTCCCTAGGAGAGCAGATCTTTCCTCGCCTGTCTCGGTGCTGGGGCCCACTGCACGGCTGCACATTCTCATGCCCGGCAGCTCAAACAGCCCTCCTTGTTGCCAGGGAGACCCACTGCTTTAACTACCTCAAGTGTTCATGCACAGAAAAAAGGAAGGGCAGGGAGTGGTTTATTTTTCAAGAAATTGATAAAGGAACATGAACGGGTAAATATGAACTGCTGGGAGATGTTCCGCTTCTCTTCACAAAGAAACGAGGGCAAAGGTCGACTCCTTCCATCCACACTCGCCAGGGGAATGGATTCAAAACTGAGCTCTCGTCCAGCAGTGGTTTGTCTGCACGTCCTTGACCCGGTCCATGGCCGGCCGCAGTGTTCACCGCACATGGGCTAAGTGTGCTGTGTGCTTGGCAATGTGCTAGGGAGTTTCAGATGGAACTGTTATGAGACTTCATCCCAGAGGGTTTGCCCCTGGAAGAACTCAAGGGGCAAATCATTCACAGCAATGTTACCTTGGAACCACATGGTCTTCCGTGTCCACAGTGTGATTGCAAACCTATTACCCCATCCGCTCTCCACACAACCCTGTGAGGTAGTCTGCAGAGACAGCATTGTGTCTAAGCTAAGAGCGCAGACTGCTGGATCTAACCTGCCCAGGTTCAGAGTCTGGCTTTACCGTGGACTGGCTGTGTGACCTAGGGCAAAGTTACACATCCTCTCTGTGCCTCAGTTTCCTTATCCGTAAAATGAGGATAAGAACAGGTGCTAATGGGATTATGGGGAAGATTAAATTAGGTATTTCACATAAAGCATGTTGAATGATGCCTGCTGGCACACTGTCAACTTTTTATAAGTATTAGTTATTATTACTCTCATTTTATCCATGCAGGAACTACTTATCTATGCAGGTACTCAGGTGCTGAATATTGGAGCTTAAAAAAAAAAAAAACTTGATTGCTGTCTTTTATGGACAACAAAATTGGATCACACTGTTTATCAAGAGAACAGTTCAGGCCAGCGCCCTGCTCTGCCAGGATTCAAGCAGCGAGGCTAGAACCCTTCTGCCACCTCTGATCAGGTGTTTTGAAGTTCTGTCCAAGCCAAAAGGAAGTCCTTCAATGTACCTTCAAGTAGCAGGAGAACTCTCAAAAGTACCTGTGATGGTTAATGCTATCCTTCAACTCGACTAGGCTGTGGTGCACAGCTGTAAGGTCAAACCAGTCTAGGTGTTGCTGTGAAAATACTTTTGAAAGTTGTGCTTGACATTTAAGTCAGGAGACTTTGAATAAGGCAGATCACCCTCTGTAATGTGGGCGAGCCTCTTTCAGTCAGTAGAAGACTGTAACAACAAAGACTGAGTTTTCCCAGAAAAGAAGGAAATGTCCTCAGTATTGGAACATAGAAATCCTGTGTGGGTTTTCAGCCTGTCCTGTGGAATTTGGACTCAGGACTGCAGTGTTAACTCTTGCCTCAATTGCCAGCTTGCAAGCCTGCCCTACAAACGTCAGCCAATTCTTTAAAATAAATAAATCTCATATATCTGTATGTATGTATGTATGAAAATATACACAATACTGTATATAATATGTAGCTATTTACAATATATATATCACAACAAATGCCTTGAACTCTGTAAGGGAGCAGCATTATATAATATGCTATATACCGGGGTGGGGGGGGTATGCCAAGAAATGCATACACATTTTAAGAGATGTTATCTATGCATTATTTTTCAAAGTTGAATTGAATTACGGTAGCTATGTGTAGTGTGTTCGCTCAACCATGCTTCTGTCATTTTCCTTAACAGTGCTGCCCGTCGCGTGGTGATGCTAACATTCATTTGATGAATGCCATCTTTTGAAAGAACATCATACTTAAAACGTGTCTACATTTTTGAGGCACCCCCATAAGTACATTTCCACGTATATGTGCTAGTGTTTATGTGTGTGTGTGTTTGTGTGTGCACGTGCGCACACACACAGTATTGGTTCTATTTCTCTGGAGATCCCTGACTAATAAGTACCCTTCTTAGGAAGACAGGGCAGTATGCTTGTCTAGCTATTTCTTATACCCAGAATGACATGCCAGTGATGTCTGCTGTTTATTTTGCAACTCTTGCAGCTGTTTAAGTACAATTCGCTGCCTAAAAAATGATGATTAACCTCAAAATAAAGTGTAGGATGCCGAAGATGCTCCCATCCAGGCTAGATCTTTTAAGGGACACAAAAGACATGAAGAAAATAAAGACGCCACAGTGAGGTAGCTATAGCCAAGAGCACCACGATGACAGGGAACACGCCCAGCCATGCAGCGGTGCCACCCTGCTGGGGAAGGGCAAAGAAGAGACAACGGCCATATAAATCCCTCAGGGGGAAGGAATTTACAATGGGTTTTGAATGCTTAAGATCTGGATAAAAATGAGGGTCTTATCTCAGTCTGGACCAGAGAGACCAAGCTGAAGTTCAGGGGATATGAGTTCTAGACCCGGAGAAGCCCAGCATGCAGGTTGAACTTGGTTTCCCAGGCAAAAAAGACACTGCATATTTTGAAGAAATATTATAAAGACGATTTCAACAAGGATGAGTGTAGCCGTCCTGCTCTAGAAGTCTAGAAATAAGAGGGCTTGGGGATGGCTAGAAATGTGGTGAAGCAGTCAGGTTCTAAGGAAGGATGGCGAGGAAGAGGGGTGGGCGGTGAATTGAGTTTAGGCACGTCTTCCTCGAAACAATATGTACACAGGGAAATGCCACCTGGAAGTGCAGGTCCTAGCAACAAGCAAGGCTGACAATGCCGACTAAACTGCATGGAAGTCACGGGCCAGCCTTGAGAATGGGTGAGTACAGAAAGTACATTCAGGAAGGAGCAGTCAAACTTACTCAGACCCTGGGGTAACACTCACAGGCACAGGGTGCAAGAGGGGAAAAAAAAGACAAAATACGTCTTAGGACAGGGCATTGTTGTGCTTCAGAAACTCGGGAAGAAGAAAAGTGTGAAGGACAGATAGATGGCAGACAATGTCACGGACACATGTTGTGACTGTGATCACCGGCCACATTCACAAGGCCCACGTGCACGCGAGCCGGTGTGAGAGGCAGTGTGGTTGAGACCCTTGTTTTATCTGATCCCATCTCATCGGACACAGTCCTCCTCTCACAGGAAGCTCAGAGTAGTGTGCTGGCCTAGCCAACCTCGAATACCCAGCAGACCCGGAAAGAGGTCCCAGATCTCCCAGCAATTAACACAGCGTTTTTCCAATATATCACACCAAATGCCTTGAACTCTGCAGGGAAACAACATTATATAAATCTAAACGTCGGGAATGTTAAACGTCTTAGACAGCTGGAGCTGGAAACGGCCACGAGGTCAGCCCACATCTGGTCTGTCTCAGAGTCTCCCCCTAAGCAGGCTGCCCACCCCACCCCTCACCCCCACCCCAGTCCTCTCAGGAAGAAGAGTAAAGAGCTAAATAATTTCTTGGGAACATTCTTCCTTTTTCCACTTCTGTTGTCTTTTTGCCTCTTCTCTCCCAGGGCTTTGTTTGATGAATCCACCATGTGCCTCGAATTATTTATTTCTCTTTCCAGAATTTCAACAATGGATGGATCAGAGCACCGCATTCTTTAACAGCAGACCCTTGAAATGCCAGAGGTCAGAATCATTATGTGCTGGGACAGAAGACAGGGCCAGAGTCTGGAGAGGAATCCTTGGCCTGGAGGAAGCATTTACCTGGGAGCCGGGGTGAGCCCCGGGCATGGGCTGCAGCCCGGCACTTTGCTGGCTGGTTGGCTGGGTCTGGGTGGCCTGTGTGACTTCACCCCCTACCTCACCCCACTGCTGCCCATCCTTCCTGGCTTCTCCTTCTATCTGGGAGAAAAGGCGCCAGCTTCTGTGGTCTGGAGGGAAGGGACCTAAAGGTGTGGACCTCCCAGCAGCCATGATCTTTGTAGAACTTCTGAGCTATTTTAGACGTATCCAAAGGAATCGCAGCCTTGGGAGCCCAGGAAAGACATCACTGTTTATTAACTATTTAAAGAGGCATAATTCAGAGCAGGGAAACTGTGTCCCCTGGGCCAAATCCAGCTAGCCAATTGTTTTTGTAAATAAAGTTTTACTGGAACATAGTGAGCTCGTTCATTTATATATTGACCATCGCTACTTTTGTTCTACAACAGCAAAGTGGAGTAGTTGCAACAGAAACTAGATGGTTTGTAAAGTCTAACATATTTACTATCTGGCCCTTTACAGAGAAAGTTCAATGACCTGAATTTGAAGGGAATGACTTAAAAACGCCCTTCCTTGGTTGGGTGTGGCGACTCACTCCTGTAATCCCAGCATTTGGGGAGGCCTGAGCCTGGCGTGGGGGAAGGTGGTTGAGACCAGCCTGGGCAACTTGGTGAGATCTCGTTTCTACAATAAATCAGAAAAATTAGCCAGATGTGGTGATGGGCACCTGTAGCTCCAGCTATTTGGGAGGCAGAAGGATCGCCCGAGACTGGCAGTTCGAGGCTGCAGTAGCCATGCGCACTCCAGCCTGGGTGATGTCGTGAGACTCTGGCTCAAGAAAAGAATTTCCTTCCTCACCCTGCCCCCACTCCCGTCACGCAAACACACTCCTGTGCCCCCGTCTCTGTGCCGTGCCTGCTTTTTGCTTCTAGTTGGAGTCTCTCCCTGTACCTCCCAGTCCTTGTGTGTCCCCATCATTCTTGCCTTTTCCATCTCTGGCCCTCCCTGAGCTGGCTTCCTTCCACCTCTCCCTGCCTCATCTATTTCCATTCATAACTTATTATACATAAACAAAGGGGCGTTGTCTTCTCATTGGTTGAACTTACTTAGAGACCCGCTCTAATTAGGAAAGTGAATGAGTAGAAGCTTTGCATTCTCAGGGAGGGGGGCAAAGAAAATATGATTGCTCTTTAGTTCTGTGGTCCTCAATTTTTTCCCACTGTGGCTCGATGGCCCATGGTAGAAAAGGTTCCTCTTACACACATATCTCCGTATTTTTTATAACATCCCTAAAGAATGTCATTGTGCATACCCTTAAGTTCCAGTTACCTGAGAAACAGTAGGCAGTGACCCGAGAAACTCCAGCCCTCATTTGTAATCTAAGTTAGGGGACCTTAATTGGAAGCATGATTCCGTAATATCTTTGTCTGAGAGGGTTTGGGTCACTTGAGAGGTTTCCCACAAGTGAGCAATTATGAAGTCACAAGAGACAGTCCGCAACAGTGGTTTCACTTATTACAGCACTCATCACAGTCTAACTTACATGATAATTGGGAAGCAACAGGCAGATTGAGGACTGGAGGTGTATCTTACTCCTTTCTGCCACCACCACTCCCCCAGCCTCTTCAAGGACCTTGTTTCACAGCTGGCACGTGGAGATAGCGAGATACTGTGAATTGAAGCTGTTTCTTTGTGCCACCAATGTGCTCAGTGATTTACACTTACTTTTCATTCTAACAACTACTTCTCCTGGTGGAAGTTGTTAGTCCCAACCTGCATACAAGGAAACTGAGGCTCAGAGACATTGACCAGCTTGCCCAAGCCCTTGTCCTGCCATGGCAACAGAGTCTGGACCTTCAATCGCAGAGGCTGTCTCAGTCCCTGTGTTCAGGTCCCTAAGTCTGGCTCTGACGTTGATGGCCTGACATTGACCCTCTGCTCTGACCTTGACCCCGCTTTCCCCCTCTGCCCATTCCCGATCTCTGGTCCAGCATCAGGTTTGCCTGCACTTCTTTGCCACCACGCCCCTTGGTACTCCTGATTCTGACTCCTCAGAGAGATGGATGCCTCCATATCAGTCAGGCAGATAAGGAGAGGCTGTCAGTCCAGGAGAACTGGTGTGAACCAGGAGGGCAGCAGGACCGTAGACCTTTCTCTACATCTCTGGAAAAAAGGAAAAGGAGGAGCCAGAGCGTCAGCCACCAAAAACTCCTCGAGGGGTGCCACCTTGTGATAATTTTTCCATCCTGGTTAATAACAACTGGCATTTAGGAAACAGAGGTTTCGTTCCAACTTGACCCATCCTTCTTGGGTCCACTGCACTGGCTACCACCCATGCTCAACCGCTAAGCCCTCCATGCCCGACATGAACACAGCCCTGACAACGAGAGCCCTGCAAGTGCCCTGGATATCTTCCTATTCCCACCCCAGTAGCTTTGCCCATGCAAGGTCAGATAGAGCTCCAGGGTGTCTACTGCTCGGAGGATACATGCAGGGACCACACCAGCCCCAGATGTAGGCAGCAGGTATTGTGACTGGAGGCAAGCCGTCTCCCCACCTCTGGCATAGTTGCAGCCAACACTGGCGTGTGCCCAGTCTCCAAGGTGTTCTTCTTCTCAAACTGGCAGAGAACACTCTGCACACCTGCTGTCCCCCCGCCCAGAGAATCTGAAAATGGTTTATTGCTCTCATCAATCTGTGCTCTTACATTCCAGGAGCTCGTTTGGGGGTGGGGTTGCTGCCAGGGCTACACTCTCAGGGTTCTGGCTGCAGACACCAGCTTCCATCATCAAATGGATCTAATTCCACCCCCCGCCAATCATCCAGCCTTCCTGTCCTCCGTTCTCCCCACCTTTTTTCTATAGGACAGTCGGAGAAGCTGAAAATTGGAAGGAGCTTATGTATCACCTAATGCTGGGGTTTTGAAAATGAGGTTTATGGATGAATTCCCAAGAGTTCGTGAATCTCTTAAAATTATATGAAAAAAAAACTACACACACAATTGTGTACTTTTCTGGAGCATGTCTGTAGCTTCAATACATTTTCAGATGGGTTTATCACAAAATGAAAGAGAAAGTTAAGAACTAGTGATTCATTTGCAGATACAAAGACTAAGAACCTCTCCTCCCAAAAAAGGTTTCAAGGCTTGTGCTTCACCAGGTCCCATGGATGCCTTTTCTCTCCCTTTCTATGCCTCCCTTTGATGTCAAAATGGGATGCACCAAGAGGGTATAACCTAATCAGAGCCTGGGCAAAAACTGTCCTTTTCTCACAGGAAACTTCTGAGCCCCAATTAAGTACCCCTCACCCCTAGAAAGGCCTCTGCACTGAGGCCCACCTGGGAAGGGCCCCTCATCCATCCAACCCAGCCGGCTAGCTTTTGTCCTCAAGATCCATCTCTCAACACTGGGAATCAGCACGGGAATGAGGGAGGGCTTGAGGAAATAGAGGAGGGAAAAGATTCTCTTGCCCAAGGAAAATGAGGCCAGGACCCTGGGCTTCTCACACTCAGGATGTCCATTTCGGCTTCAGCTGGCCTTGAGCCACAGCAGCCCTGCAGTCATTCTCCTGGTCTGCAGCATCCCGGCTGGTGCTCCCTCGGGCCAGACTGATTCTTCTTCTGATTCTCCCCTGGACTGAAGCTAGCCTGCAATGATATCCCTGAGCTGCAGTAGTCCTACTAGTGTGTCCATGGGCACGAACCGTTCTTTGAGTTCTTCCCTAGGATGCAAAAGTCCTGAAGATGCTCCCGTGGATTGGAGCGGTCCTCCTGGTGCTCCTGTGAGGAAAACCAGTTCTTCTGGTGCTCCCCTGGGTTGCCGCAGTCCTGTAACCACTCTCCTGGTGCCACCATCCTTCTGGTGCCTTCCCAGTCCACAGTTTTACCCTCACCCTTAGCTCATGGTCCCTTGATGGTGTTTGTTTTGTGAAATTCACAGAGAAGATGTAAAGAAAGTTCCTTCAGAAAGTACAAAATTGAGGAATCAGAAATTCTAAGAGTCATGGAATTCTGGGGATTAACTAGATAAACCTCCACATTGTATAGAGTCTCAGAGAAGCGAGTTTACTTGCCCAAGACAGTACGGTAATACCTGCAAGAGAAGATGAATAGTTGATGATGATGATAAAGATAGATAAATGATAGGCAGAAACATGAGAGAGAGGAAGAGCGTGAAACAGATAAAGGAGAAGTCAGCATGATTTCTGCTGGCTCTGTCTAGCTGGCATTACAGTGGGTGTTGTTGTTGCTGTTGTTTTGATACTTTGCATTCTTTTTTTATCACTTATCCAAATGTGTTTTTTGGAGGCAAACAGCACGTTCTAAAGACTCAGCCTGTAATCCTAGCACTTTAGGAGGCCGAGGTGAGTGGATTGCCTGAGCCCGCCGGTTCAAGACCCACCTGGGCAACTTGGCGAGACCTCATCTCTACAATAAATCAAAAATTAGCGGGACGTGGTAGCGCGCGCCTGTAGTTCCAGCTACTTGGAAGGCTGAGGCGGAAGGATCGTCGGAGTCCAGCAGGTCGAGGCTGCGGTGGCCAGGAGTAGCCACTGCACTCCAGTCTGAGTGACAGAGTGAGACTCCAACTTCAAAAAAAAAAGACTGGAAGAACATCGTATTGGGCAGAACAAGATGGAAAGAAGAACAACACTTCCGTGAGCAGCCACTCTGTGCAAGGCACTTTACCCAAGTCCTGACTGCCTTGCTTGGCAGGTCACTGTTATAGCTGGTCCCTGGACCACGTGCTTATTGGACCCCCTTGCCAAATGACAGAAACTCAGCCCTCTTCTCTCGCATCTCATGGGCAACCTCTCGGTGGAGAGAGGAGATTGTCACATGTCATTCCCACTACCGCCTCTTGGCTTTAGCTCTGCCTGTATTTGCTCACTGCACCATCAACACTCTTCTTGGCCGACAAAACTCTCGGGCCAGCTCTCCTTTTCACAGTTGCCTCCTAGAGGCCCCCTCCACCTGCTCTGAATCCCGTCTCTCTGACGCCTCCAGTATCAGTCCACCATCACTGTCCTAGCCAGGTGGCCCACACTGCGGCTGGAGTTCACACTTGACTGCTCAGAGCTCTCCATGCTCACACTCCACGCTTAACGAGGTTGCCACACAGAGTGACCCATTGTCCAAGTTTGCCTGGGACTAAAAGGTGTCCTGGCTCACAAGACTTTCAGTGCTAAACCTGGGATGGTCCCTAGCAAGTTAGGATGGTTGATTATCTTGTGAGGCCAATTAGTAAGTGGCAGAGTTGGGGTATGAACTCAGGTACTATTCAGTCTCTAATCCTTTGTTCTTTCAAATCATCACCCTGCAAAATACCATATATGGCTCCACAGAGAGAACAGACACAAGTAGGAGAGTGACAGTCAAAAAGACCTCCCTTTCTCTGAAGAATGTGATATGTGGAGTGAACCTGTTCCAGGCACTGCTAAGAATTAATTGATCGAGTTAATATATCACCTTAGGGTAACCATATGTCCTGGTTTGCCTGGGACAGTCCCGGTTTACACCTGTTCTCCCAATAAAATTATTAATAGCACTCTCTTTTCGGTCTCCAAAGTATACTAGATTGGACAATAAATTATATGGTCACCCTCACCATCATATCCAAGGGCCAGCTGATTAAGCATCTGATTAATAGGGTCCTTCTCCACAACTACAGCTGAAACCCAGCTTGGCTTCCCCTGCTATCGATAGGGCGTGTTTGCCCTGAAGACCAGTCACCCAGAAAAAGCAGCATTGCTCCGGCCCCGTCTCTCTTGGCGGATCGGAGCCCACATAGGCAAAGGAGCAGGCCCTCCCTCGACTTCCAAGCAGAACCCAGCCCGAGGACTCAGTCCTCACATCACTTCAAAGGAACAGACCTGGCATTAATTGGCACTCTGCAAAGATTTATGCACCATACATCATTATCTCCCGCTGAGAAACAAGACAGATATAGGGCATACAGCACGTCCTTTAGAAAAAGGTGTCTTGACAGATCTTTGAACCTAAAATACCTTAAGTAATTGGGACACCCACTCAGGGACATGCAAGATAAATGACCCGGTTTGTAGAGTACCCACACCCCTGGCTGCCTGCCCCTTCCCCTCCTCCATTTCCTCCTCTTCCTCCTCCCAGTGCTCCTTAAAATCTCCTCTGGCCTCTCCCTGCTCATTAGTAGCTCTACAGAAAGACAAATTGGGGCAGAGAAGAAGGGCGTATTAGTCACTGAGAGTAGGTTGGATGGGAGAGGAAGTGGAAATGAATGGCTTGAATGAAGTTTGAGTCTGCTGGAAAACGGCATTTATCAAGACTCTGCTAGTCATCCTAGTCTTCTAATTAGCAGGAGCTAGGGCTTTAGAGTTAGCATACATGTAAATCATCTAGCATGTAGCCTGGAGCACAGTAGGTACTCAATGAATGGTGGGCAGCAGTAGTGTTGATACCTGCTGAGAGTTAAGCAACCAACATGCCTACCGTGAAACTCTAAAATCAGAAGAATCCAACATACCAGGGACTGAAGGTTACTTGGTGCCCAGTCTAGTCTTATCAGAGTACCTGTCCATCAGAGCATTCAGAGTCCATGTTCTCTCCCTCTCTCCCTTTCTCTCTCTCTCTCTCTCTCTCTCTCTCTCTCTCACACACACACACACACACACACACACACACACACACACACACACACACACTTCTGTGCCAAGACCTGTAAACTCAAGAGGCAGGTTGGGACAAGAGCACTGTACCAGGACGTTCCGGTTCTGCTTCCACTGCAGTTCAGTGAATATTTTAACCATTGGACGTTGTGCGCAAGATACAAAACTGACAAGGACATCGTCTCCGTCCTCTGAGGTCTCACACTGATATGGGAAACCTTCAGGTAAGCAGCCCATCTCAATCTGATCTCATAAACAAAATGATACCATCACGCGCAAGATGCTGTGGGAATGCAGAAATAGGGCCCGTGGTGCCCT